>JAVIWB010000633.1:0-17080 GCA_031893035.1 Dermolepida albohirtum
AACCCATTTCTTCCCAAAAATAAAAATAATGGAAAAATATTGTATTTCAGTACTAATTTTAATTTAAAATAATTGAAATAAGATTATAAATCTTGAAAACTAGTCGTATGACCTGCCGTTTGTCCTACACATAATGTTGCGCTGACACAACGATGGGAGCTTCCCGGTAAAAAAATAAGGTTTTGGTATTTATTAATTTGCTGAAAATGTAAAGGATTGTTGATTATGTAAAGAAAACTATCCAAAGATGTCGGGGTCACTCATGAAATTTGGAAAAACATTCTGTATAAAGGTGAACTTGGCATTTCTTGCATATGTAAATTGTTTGACTCTTACAAATTTTGCATCTTCTCCACGCGTTGTCTTCATTTCGGATTATAATGTGGTCAATTCTGTCTTCCCTTACTGCCCCTGGCAATTTGTTTTTGCTGGGTCGACCAAGGTTGATGTTTTTCCTTGAATGTTCTATGTCTAACGTATCATTATCGGAAAGATGAATATACTTTTTTATTTCATCAAATCTGTTCCGTGACATTGTTTTACGTATGAGCGGGATTCCTTTATCTTCATCTAAAATCCAGCAAAATTTCGTTTGAGGAAGAGAGTAATAACCAGTAAATATCAAGATACCAATAAATTTTTTCAAGTCAGTACGTGACATAGCAAATGTGTGGTTATTTTTACTCTGAGCAAATTTGAGTGAAAACTGTACAATTTGAGCCAAAATTGGTCTGTCTAAGAAAAGCTCAAACATTTGTATGGGTGTCAAACTCCCAAACTTATTCTTTATTTCTTCGACACATCTGTCTTCACAATTTTTAGGAGCGTCAGTATAAGTTTGGGTACATTTTCTCCACTTTGTTACAGGTTTTTCTTTTTGTTTTTGTTTTTTAGAAGTATCTTCAGATACTGACATATCTATTTTTCTCGTTTGCAGTAGTATGGATTTCAAATGTACCCACCACATCTACTGGTAATCCATTACCTCCGTCATTGATAATCATACTTCCATCCTCTATTTCTTCTTCATCGGTAAGTTCATCTACTTCAGGAGGTATGATGACTTCGTAATTTCTGCTTGTAGAAAGCCATTCTTAAAGTTCGATTTTTTAAAACACAGAGCCAAATTTAATTATTACACTTTCAAAACCTTTAGATTTTAGAGCACTTCAATTACACACTTCACATTCAATACGACTTATTTTTGATTGCACAGGTTACAACTTGTCGTAGAATTAACTTGAGTCGGGGAACTTCCAACATTGCGAATTTGTGCTAGGGAACCCCACAGTTGCGAATTTAAGCTGATAACTCCCAGCGTTGCGCCAACGCAACAGATATGTAAACTATTCATTACTGTGCCATAGGTCTAATAAGTTGTAAAAAATACATGTCCACGCGTATCCCACATACATATATAGCATTCAGTAATATGCACATAAAATTTTAAATAAATAGATTTTAACATTTGAAATAATTTACTGAAAAATATTGAAAAAATCGTGTTTTCAATAATTAACTTTTTTCACGAAGTATTAATCTGATTGTGAAATTCAAACATATAGGATAGAGACACTATGAATGCCTTTTAACATATCCATTATGAGTTTTGTATAAAAATATAATTTTAATTGCATTTTGTGAAGTATTATGACTTCATTTCGGGAAGAAAAGTTTGTCGGTAAAAACATTTTGCAATGATTACATAAAGTAAGGATCCAAAGTAATTATACCTGGAGAATATAGTGAATGCAGTACGACTATATCTAGCTTAGTTTCGTCAACCTTCTCTGGGTGATGCGAATATAGTAAATACAGTACGACTATCTAGCTAAGCTTCGTCAACCTTCTCTGGATAATGAGAATGTAGTGAATGCATGCCTAGTTTCGTTAATGTGGATGATCTATCTGGGTGATCAAAAAAGCGTGTGGTCTAGCATTATCATGCAAAAAAGCAGACCATTTGTTTTATTCAAAGTTGACCATTTTTCTTTACTCAATTTATTCATATTTGTCAATTGTTTAATTACGAGATGGCCGATCTGTAGTTCCCCTGACTAAAAAGGTCAGCACTAATATAAAAAATCTTGTTTTTCAACTTAACAATTCTTCTAAATGTAATTCAAAATTTGTGTTCATTCCGATCGTAAGGATGCTTGTTCTTTGTATATGTAGAAAGTGAACTGTTTTCAGCTCGTTTTAAAACAAAAAAAAGTGGAGTACTGATCAGTGATTAAACTGTATTTTTAAATAACAAAATATGACATCATTTTTAATTAATTTCTATGGTTTTAATTAACGACGGAATTAATTTTCATTAATTTCCCATCGTAAAGAACTTAATTATATATTTGTATATAATTATTAGAGAACCAAGAGAAAAACTATGAAATATTTTAAGAAGAAGAGGATGTAGTAACAAGATAGTAAAAATAAGTAGAAATATATATAAGAATAACACCAACGCAATTATTACTAATAACATGACATCGCAACCAGTCAGAACAGAAGCAGGAATTCGGCAAGGAGAAAGCCTGAGCCCAATATTGTTCATAATACTCATGGATGAAATAATCAAAAACTGCTCGAAGGAAAGTAAAAAATTCACCGTAGGACATTTAAATTTAAAAAGAATTGAAATCTCAGGAGTATTTGCAGAGGACGTTGTATTAATAGCAAAAAAAACGAATCAGATTTACAGACTAATTAGAATATATGGAACGCAGTAATAGAGGAATATGGAAAGAAAATGAACAAAAATAAAACCAAAGTAATAAAAATAGAAGATGAACATAAAGATATAAATATTAACATGAAAAGATTGAACAAGTGGGTATATATATATATATATATATATATATATATATATATATATATATATATATGGGAACAATAATTGATGAAACGGGAAGCAAGAGGCAGGTAACAAGAGAAATGAAAAGACCCTAAATTTAGACCATGCATAAGTAAAAAAGAGATATCGCGGAAAACCAAGATCAAGATATTCAAAACAATATATAGACTAGTACTAACATTTGACTGCGAATTTCTGGATACTGCACCAGCGACAAAAAAGCAAAATCCAGGCTATGGAAATGTAATACTTGAGAAGAGTACGAGGAGTGTCAAGAATGGATCGAATGAGGGACGACGTAATTAGAAGGGACCTAGGAATACGACCCATAGAGGAATTTATAGGGCAAACACAGTTGAGATGGTGAGGCCACCTACACCGAATAGACGATACAAGGCCAGCAAAAGAAGTATGGAGAGCCCAGATTCAAAAAGTTAGGAAGAGAGGAAGACCAAAACAGACTTGGAACGAAGCCATAACAAAGATTATCGAGGAAAAGCGGAGGTCGATAACGGAAGTTAGGGAAATGGGAAAGGATAGAAATGAATGGAGAACATTCACAAGAAGTATACCCCACACCATTAGTGGTACAAGGGACTAATAGATTATATATAATTATTAACATAAAAAAATTACATTTCATAACATTCCATAACACCATTTATAGCGTGTTTAAAGACTTGAACCATACTGCCTGGTGGCATAATTGGTAAGGTAGCCGTCTAGCAATTCGCATAACAAAATGTTAAAAATCTGTGAAAATCAATTGGAATCAGTTTCATCTTTCAAACTAAATTTTGTTTTCTCAAATTTCGCGAAGCATCTTGTACACTACTTACGTTTATAACATGAACTCAGAAGTACTACTGAAAATTCTTTCTATAATCTACGCATTGCTTCCCTTTTCAAACTCATGGAACAAACAGTGTTTAAAATATTTTTTTTTATTTGTCACGCAGAAAATTTTGCTATTACGAAGAAAATTGATAGAATAGTATCCAGAAAGAAAGAAATTGCAAGTAAAAATAAAAATTAAATATGTACCGTTATTGCTCTGTTTTCTGCTGAACATTCCTCGTACTTCAGCAAATATTTTCTACTATACACTTCTATATACGTAAATAATTTAATGAAATTATATTCGTCCATTACAATAAAAATCATTCAGTTTCCATTCCGTATCTAACGATATTTTTAGTTTTCTATTTAACAATAGACAATAAAGAGTAATTAATCGTGACTGGGATTGCATTAGGTCGTCATTATAGCTGCCTTCGTTTGTGACGAATACGTAACCATTGTTCATAGTGAACATAAGCATACTGGTTAATAGTAAAGGTATGAAACGAATATGTGTGTTATATATTTACTTTTAGTTGTCATAAAACACATCCAATTAACATGCGTAAAAAAGATAACTTAAATCTATGATTTTGGTATAGGACATTGCACACTAGGAAGAAAATGTACGTATAGTGTGTCAATAGTACCTTTTTAGTATTTTCATAGTTATTTTGTTGATTCAACATGTTTTGATTTTGTTTTTTTTTTGATGTTATAATTCTACGAATATCACATTTCAAACACATAAAATTGTTGATACCAGAAAAGAGATTAAGTAACAAGATTGCAACGTAAGTGGCGAGAGAATATGATTAGATAAGCTGTGTATGAAAGCAGCTTCAAGGTATTTCTATATACGTAATCAAAGCACGTCCTTTTACGCGATATTATTTAGTACGAGGATAGTTTGACAAGTAGTGAGAATGACACATAGGTGGCGCTCTAATTGGTAAAACAAATGCACTGTAATTTAGGTTGCCTATTTATATGTTTACATTCCGATATTTAGATAAATCGGTTGATTTGTTTATTTTTGACAGCTGATTGAAAAAAACAAAAACAAACAAAAAACAAAACGACGTGTTGCTGTTTTGTTAAAATGGAAAAAGCAGAGTATCGTGCGGTGATTAAATACTTCGTAATTTAGGGTATGAAAGCTACCGAAATAAAAGATGAGTTACGGGAAACATTAGGTGAATCTGCTCCATCATCCGCCACAATAAGTAGATGGGTAAATGAATTTAAACGTGGTAGAACAAGCAGTGTTGATGAAGCGCGCTCTGAAGCACCCAAAATCGTGACTTCTAAGGAAATGATTATAAAAATCCATAATATTATTACGCAAGATCGACGACTCAAAGTGAGAGAGATAGCAGATATGGTAAACATTTCAACAGAACGCGTACATCACATTTTAACGAAAGAATTTAGCCTTTCCAAGCTTTCGGCAAGATGGGTGTAGCGATTGCTTACGACTTATCAAAAGTTCACTCGTTTGCGCATTTCCAATGAGTGTTTGGACCTTTATAAGCGGAATCCGGTTGATTTTTGTAGGCGATTTGTTACTTGCGATGAAACTT
This sequence comes from Dermolepida albohirtum, assembly GCA_031893035.1. Lineage (NCBI taxonomy): Eukaryota > Metazoa > Arthropoda > Insecta > Coleoptera > Scarabaeidae > Dermolepida > Dermolepida albohirtum. The sequence continues at coordinate 5,278 of JAVIWB010000633.1, forward strand.
GGATACACTACAGTACACCCGAAACTAAACGACAGTCGAAACAATGGTTAGAACGTGGTTCTGCACCTCCAAAGAAAGCGAAAACCACTTTATCGGCAAACAAGGTGATAGCATCAATTTTTTGGGATTCAAAGGGCATTTTGTTCATTGATTACCTTCAGAAAGGTGCCACAATAAACGGACAATGTTATGCAGAACTTCTACAAAAATGAAATGTTGAGATTCGTGCTAAAGGCCGGGAATGGCAAAGAAAAAGATTCTGTTGCACCAAGACAACGCTCCCTCGCATACCAACACAGTTGCGATGTCGAATCCACGAGTTGCATTTCCAATTATTTCCGCATGCGCCTTATTCGCCGGATCTAGCCCCTTCCGACTTCCACCTTTTTCCAAAATTGAAAACGGCACTAGGTGGAAAGAAATCTTCGTCTAACGACGAGCTTATCATCTTCGTAAATGAGTATTTTGCAAGCATTTCCGGAATCGCATTTTAAAGATGGCATAAGGGCATTGGAATAAATGTATTGCTCTTTTAGGAGAATATATTGAAAAATAAAAATTATTTTGTATTTAAAAAATTCGTTTTTCTTTTCCATTCTCACTACTTGTCAAACTACCCTCGTATAGAAACGTTTTTAAAAAAACGACGTTACAAATTTTCTTCCTTTCAATTTTTTAAGGTTTTCTGTAAAAGCTTGTGATGCTTAGCAATAAGTCTGTACTTTATATGATTTTTTTACATTATATTTACAAAAACAACTCTTAATTTTTGTGGAGCGAAATGTCTATTTGGCTGCAATTAGGTTGTTTCTATAAATTTTGAAAAACTATGTTCGAGAAAGATTTGGTGGATAGTAAGACTCTACTATTAGTATACCATATATTCTACTTATGTCATCTTTCTTTTCAATAATGATGACGAGCGAAATCTGATTAATTTCCAACGTTTAATTTAAAAGTTGAATGGTATAAATACAGCGGAAAATGGAAAATCTCAAAACCCAATCCAATAATTGTTTTTTAAAATATTAAACGCATCTGAAATTTTAACTTTAACAATGTTAGTAGGCAATGGGGGTTCTAAAACAAAATCCCATATGAAATAACAGAGGGATTTAAAAGAAGAAACACCATTCAAGGTCATTCGCAATATATACAGGTTGTAATTAATATGTTCGTCTAATTCGAGCTTATTTATCAGAATTTTCGCCTTTCGAATTTCAAGCTTATCGTCTTTCTTATTCACGCATTCACTTTTTGTTTCAAAGCAAGTACTTATCAGATAACAAACAGCTATGAATTGATATTTAACAGATAAAGAACGGCTTCTATCTATTAAATGTCGTTTAGCTATTTGTTAACCTGATAAATACTGTTTTGATACAAAAAGCGGATACGTTGATAAGGAACGGTGATAATCTTCGACTTCGAAAGGCGAAAATGTTGATAAATAGGCTCAGCTAAATAATATCATGAACTTATCAATTACAACGTGTACATATTGCGATTGACCTTGATCAGCATGTTCAGACCCCTATGTTATGTCTTATGGATTTTGTTACAAAACCCCCATTGCCTATCTGCTAATGCTCCTTCGAAAGCCATACTTTGTCGCTGATTTGTACAATTTTAAAGTGAAAATAAACGAAGGTACAAGAAGATCAAAAGTAATTACAGCTTCGGAAATGATCAGTAAAATTACTGATATTGTTTTGATCGGCTGAAGAATTGACATCAAGGAAATGGCTAGATCATGGATATGTCGATTGAACACATACAATTACTACCACAAAATGGTTGACAATCTATATCACAATGTTTGCTCTATATTTTTAGGTCGGGCCATAGCGATATCAAACTAGAAAAGGAGCTCTTATATGTTTCATTTAAAAAAAAATTCAAATAGCGCACCAGTTTGTTTACATTTTTGACTTGGTAACAAAAAGCTTCAAACAACTGGATACCCTCTACCGCCGTTTGGGTAATATAAAAAAAATGTATATATTAATTCACTCCGCATAACGGCGCAGAATTAGAGAACGTTAGGAACGAATTTTCACACTGTATTTTGGGTACTGTTTTCTATAAAATCTTAAGGTAATATGATGATTTAATGTAAAACTTTTGTGACAGTTATATCAATAGATTGAATCTAACATTAATAAAACACTGTAAATGAAATTCAAGTAAAAAGCTTAGATCTAAACAATTAGATCATTATATTTACACAAAAACATATTTATATATACGTTATTCATATAATCGTGTTATCAGAATAGTTATCTTACAAATTAATTCCAAATTCTATTTAATTATTAAAGAATATAATTTTTATAGAATATTTTATGTATAGGAATATATAAAATACTTCGTTTATATAAAAAGAATTATAGAATTATTCGTGTATTACCCGTATTACTATATTTGTCTAATACAAATCTTCGGAAAATAAGGTGTTTTTGTACTATTATGTTATGAATCATAGACATGCTCCGACTACCAATATTTTGTTTACATGGTGTAAGAACCATCCTACATGAACTCGGCAGATATATTTTCACGTACATCGTTCACCTTTATGTGGTAGTAACTGTACATTATATTTGCCATATAGGGTATGTCCAAGCTGTTAGGAGTGTCTGGAATCTTCAATTAAAATCGAAAATAAAAGAATGAAATGGTCAAGCGATAATTTGAAGCTGTTTAACAAGAAGTAAGTTAAATTTTTGCGAAGATTTGGTGCAGTTGATGAAATCAGGCCGGTTCCTGAATTAATTGCCCATCTCAACAGTAAACGAATTATGCTAGTCATCCCTTAAAGAAAGCTAAGGTATTTCCATTAACGAGTAGGCTAATGTCGACGATTTTTTGGTTTTGAAGAACATAATTTTCTTGCAAAAGAACCATATCGTATTATGCCACTTTACTAGCCAAACTGAAGAAAGCTATTTCTGAAAAACGCTCTGGAATGGTCCATGAAAAGTTTTCTTTCACAAAATAAGATTGACATTTCAGGTAGTACCTAACTCACGCTATTGCCAAATCTAATCCCAAGAGACTTCCATGTATTTCCCAAACTCGAACTTTTCCTTGATGAAAAGAATAGTTTCGATCAGATGACGAAGTTATTGCAGCAACGGTGGAGCATTTTATGATTTAGACAAAAGTTCATTACAAGAATTGGAACAAGGAATATGTTGGCAAATGAAAAACTTAATATTTAAATACATTTGTTTCTCATTTGAGATTTCACTTCTCATTAAATCATCCTTCAGAATCAAATCTCTTCCAAAAAAAACTCAAAATCAATTAGTCTCTTGCCCAAGTTTAAACTTTACTATAACTTCTTTTTGCAATTTAATTTTAAATTTTCTGAACTTTAAATTTACAATTTTTATAGGAGAGTAATATATTCTTTAAGTTTTGTCTATTTTGAAGGTGGTTAATTTCTATTTAAAGACATGGTCTTATCAAAATGATAGATAAATCTAGACAATCAAAAATGTAAAAAAAAAGTTCTTACCACATTAATATTTATATCCCACTAGATACGTATTTCGACAACTAAGCTGTCACCCTCAGTAGTAAGTAAACACAATCGAGAATGAGCTCGCAGTGAATCTATACAGAAGCTAGACGCCAACATTAACACTGAATTGTGTTTGAGTAAAGCGAAGTGGCCTAAATGATTTTTAAATTCCGTGTTTTTGATCCCATGTCCGATACTGTGTTTATTTGCTACTAAAAATGACAACTTAGTTGTCGAAATACGTATCTAATAGTATACAAATATGAAAGTAGTAACTAACCACAGTCTTAAACGTAATTTACATAACTTTAAATGTAAAAATTACAAATTTAAATTAATTTAAATAATTTAGTAACCAAATTTTAGTGATGGCAGTACATATGTGTTAAGCCTTATTAAAAAATATCACGTTAAATTTCACAATTACATGTGGAACAAACAAGATAATTACAGGAAAAGGTCATAAGGAATTAATCATCATTGCTTAACGTATATAACAAAAAAACACTACTGTCTTCTCTTATAGGAACGAAATATTTCTGTAACCTAAAGAAATTTGAAAATTTGCAGATTGAATGTATTAAACGATCGTGAACGAGTTCTTCTAATATTTAAAAATTGTTAAAAGTCGATCAGCATGACTTGTTTTGCGTTTAAAAACTTTTAAATGACGCAAAGCTTAATTATAGACATTAAATATTAAATTAAAATGTAAATATTAAAATATCCAAAATATTATCTCTGGAAGAAGAATGCCACATTTTTTATATAATATACACCGTATTATTTTTACTAAATTTAGATTTATATTTAAAGAATACGTATTTCTATTGTTAACGACGATTATGTTTCCGACCAAGGTCGACAGTTCAACGTCAAAGATCGTAATGAGAAAATATGCTGGGCTATAAAAATTTTAATAGTTGTATTTGTCATTGTCGAAAAACCAAATGATAGGTAAGCTGTCGAAAAGCTGAGCATACAAACATGTACATATACAGTGGAGACGTAAATTATGGAATAAAATTCGTAGAATGGAGAACATTTTTTTGTAACAATGCTCGAACGTGTAATAATTTTATACAATGAGCATATTTTAGTAGTAGGTGTTAATTTGATCGAAACCGTTGAATTAATGACAGCGACATTTTTTTTTAATGGCTTATTCTTCTGTTTGGTAGAATTTCATTCGTTTTTCAACAGTTATAAAAAAGTTTTACATTGTGCTAGAAAGTTTTTGAGAAAAACAGGAAAAAGAATTTGATAGTTGGCTATGAAGTGTATCGAAACATCGAGTAAGTGCTGGAAATGTACCAAAACTAATGCCAAACCAAGAATTTTATTTTTTTTGTAAGCAAACGGAAAAATATTTAAGGAATTAAAACTATTAAATACAAAATAAATAAATAACAAATAATTAAATAAATCAAAATGTTGCCCACTTACAGTTTGACAATGGCCAAGGCGATTAATGAATTCTTGCTGTACTTTGCGAGTAACGTCGCATGTAGCAGCTGTATTGGTGCTATCATAAAGGCCGACGGAGGGCCCACTAAGAATTAACTATACAAAATGTACATTTGTTTAGTTTTTCAAATATTTCAGGTATGAACACTTTAAAGTGATACATATTTACTGAATATTTAAAAATATTAAGTTTTTGCAAATAAGCTTATTTTTTGCTCCTTGAATTTTACTGCAAAATCGATTCATTCATAGACAACGTTGAAAATCATGACAGATATTATGTGCTTGATGACGAAGCGTCTGATTGAAGTGGAAATGGTAATTGAAGCAAACGGTATTGTTGATGTGACGAAGAGGAAGAAGAAGAAGAAGAAGAAGAAATGCATGCTGAAGCTCAACAACAAAGAGAATGAAGAGAAGAAAGGGTCTCTCTCGTCGTGTTCTTTCGTTTCATTTTTGATTCATTTTTGTTTCAACTTGCAGCTACACGCTAAAAAAGAATCAGATTGTAAAGTTACTTTCCACCATATACTATACAAAACATTGTGAGGCCGAAGCAATGAAACAAGAAGCAATTTTGTTTTACAAATCGAATAAAGGCGGCGTTGATTGCATGGATCAAATGGTTACTCATTTCACATCGAGACACTCAACAAAGCAATGGACTTGCTTTTTCTGTTACGTGTTAGATATCATGGCATTGGCGGCATTTTACATTTCTTAAGAAATCGATGGATTCGACAAACCCCATGCAAAACAGAATTATCGTTATCTAAATAATTAGTTCTCCCAAACATTGAAAATCGAATGAACAACTTTTACAGTGCCAAGCAATGTATTACCCGTTCGGCGATTTCATACGTTTTAATGAAAACATAATGCACTAATTTCATTAGCTTTCGTTTCGTTGTTCCATTTTCAGAATCCAGCACAGATATTTGAAAAGGAAAGCGGCCCTAATACACTCGAGAAGAAGAGAAGTTGTAAACTATGTTCACAGGGAACTGATAAGACGCGTCGTAAAACTCATTTCTTCTGTGTAAAATGTTCAGGCCAGTATGTATAAATGAAAATCAATAACAGAACTGGTATCGCATTCCATCATAAAATCCCTTTTGTAATGGTGATACAGTTCGTCCAAATTTAGTTTAGGTCCAGTAACTGTTTTGAAAAATATCAATTTGTGCGTGAATAATAAAAAAACTTTTATCGTTTTATAAACTAAAAACATTTTATATTTAATTTTAAATTCATTCAATATAGCCTCAATTTATTTATTTCACATATTTAAATAATACATCAGCTAGAACTTAGTGAGGTTAGTACGTACATGTATACATAAGGAATTATTAAAGATTATCTATTCCTCTCCTAGAATTATTCATTTTTGAAATACCGTCAGTATTATATATCAGTTTTCTTACTTTATGAGATATTATTCGGGTTATTTTTATTTTTCAAATCTGCGATTTATAGTAATACTATTATATCTGATATTCATATCTACAAACACTTAAAATGGCTTATCTTTAAATAGATCATTTGTAAATGGAAAGGAAGTAGTCATTAAATTTATCTTTATGCTGAGATTAAGCAATGTGAATTTATTTCATAACTTTCGTTGTTATCTGGGTATTTCTCTGAACTTATATAATATAATGAACTGAGTACGTATACACAGTCTGTATCAGAGAAAACGAAACCTTTTTAAAATAAAAAAAAAGCTTATTATTTTGGTAAAATTCATATGTTTTATTTAAAGTAGTCGCCTTCGACTTCAATACGTTTTGCATAGTCAATTAATATGTCGAATGAACTTGTCAGTTCATCTTTAAAGGTGTCCTTCAAGATCTCTTTCGACGGCTTCTTATTGGCTTCGATTAGATTGGAAAATAGACAAAAATCACAGGGTGCCAATTCCGGTGAATACGATGAATGTTGATGGATAAAATGCTATTTATAGTTAGAAAATCAGTGATAAGCGTCGAGCGATGAGATGGTGCATTATCATGTACGAACGCCAGCTACCATTTTCACGATATTGAAATCGCACACAACAAATACGCATCAAAAGACGCTTCATAACACCAAGATAATATACAGCATTGACTGTTTCACTAGTTGGTACAAAGTCTCTAGATCATAGTGAAAGTACCATGTCTCATCGCCAGTTACAATAGAATACCTGAAGTTTTCGTCCTTCTTTTAGTCTTTAATCCAGTCAGTACAATGTTGATTCGGAGCAATTTTTGATTATCAGTTAGCTAATGTGGTGCAAACCTTGCATGAATCTTTCTCAGTCCCAAATGCTGTGTCAAAATGCGATGAATTGAATCTTTGGAAATATTCATTTCCATTCCCACGTATCGCAATAAAGATTTCGGCTCATTTCTGATAAATTCACGCACAAGTTCGTTCTTACTGTCCGTAACCACAGATTTTTTTGCACCAGGATGTTCGTCATCTTTCGTCACCGGCTTTAAATCGTTTATATCATTCATACACACTCGTACGTGATAAACACGCATCGCCATACACTTTTTTCATCAAACGTTTTAGTAAACGATTTATTGAATATAAAACAGAACTTGATATTTGCTCTTTGTTCAAAATTCATTTTTCGACAAATGCCAAACACGCACTGCTACTTTATACGCAATTTCTCTGCTTCTAATGATGCGAATGTCACGATATTTTGACATAGCATTGATGAAAGATCTACCTTACCGACATATATTCTTTTTAATAAATGGTGCCTCTAAGAATTACTATTTTAAAAAGTTCCGTTTTCTCCGCGACAGGCTGTGTATATATTAGATTAGACATACATACGAGTGCGAATTAAACAGGAATTTTTATTTTACGCACCTTGTAGTGAATAAATCGAAACACTGGTTCTAACTGTAGTAGACAGGCATGTAACTTCTGCGTTAGACGACGAATCTAGAGTTTCGCAATTAAGAAATGACTTTCTACTATAAGTACAAAAACAGGACAAAATTTATGGAAATTAGTTTGAATTTTAAACGTCTAGTTGTACTTCCCCGTCTTCTTCCATTTCATAAAATACAAAGATTACGATTTGATAGAATCGCAGAACAATGTTAAACCTGTAACCTTGTCCAAAATGTAAGTTCTGGTGGAGGGTCGATTATGCTTTGATGTGGGAGCGGTTGGACGCTTAGAAGAGCTGTTTTACCATATGCTAGTTATTATTTTATTACTACCGTGCTACGTTATAATTTAAAAAAATAAACGTTTCGTTACAATAACAAAAAAAATAATTTTTTTTTAGTTATTGGTATTTACTCATCAACCCTTAAACAACATCAAATTTAATAAATTACTGCTTTCGATATATTGAAAATATTAAGTATACCAGAAAGTTCTGTCCGTTCCGGTTATAACAAGTTTCAACAAGTATGCGCATATTCATTTGACGCATATTTGGCTCTCTCTTTTTATTACTGAATGTATACATACTGACCTAGTAATTGAATTAAAACGAAGATGATTCATGTTAGTATTAAGTAAGACGCGATCGTGTACCCATGGCTACTGATAAAGTTCATTTACGCCACTGTATTTTGTACGATTTTCAACAAGGAAAAAATCCTACAGAAGCGTGCAGAAATTTGTTGAAAGTGTTTGGTGAAGGTACAATTTCTGATAGAATATGCAGAAGATTATTCGAAAAAATTTCAAGTGGGTGATTTCGATCTTTCTGATAAGCCGTGCTCTGGGCGACCATCTTTGATCGACGACGATACTGTCAAGATCATGTTAGAGCAAAATCCTATTTAACAACATCAGAAGTTGTGTAAAGGCTTGATTCAGTTCAACAAACCATTTGGGATCTTATTCGGAAACTAGGATTGGTGTGAAAATATTCGAGACATACACCACATAAGTGGTATCCGTCTCGAATAAGTGAGAAGAATTTGAACGGTCGAGTCATCATATGCACATCTCTGCTTGCGGAGAACAAAATCGAGCCCTTGGAAAGGATAATAATTGTAGATGAAAAGTGGATTACCTATGAACACATCGTAAAGAAAAGGGCATATTGTGAATCCGTAAAACCTGCCTCCTTCACCTCTAAACCGAAGTTGAGTCTGAGTAAGAGAATGTTGTGTATATTCGAGGACCAATATATTTTGAGTGATGAAACCGAACGAAAGCCTAAATTCGAAGAGGTACTGTCAGCAATTGGATAATTTAAAATTAGCTCTCCAAGAAAAGAGGCGATGTTCAATAGGAAGGATATCGTACTGCTTCATGATAATGCCGGGCAACATACTGCTTTGGGTACTCCTCAGAAACTCGTACAACTGGGATGGCAACTTCCGTCGCATCCACTATACTCCTCGGATCAAACACTCGATTGTCACTTGTTAATGTCCTTACAAAAGTTTTCGTAGGGCAAAAAATTAAAAAACGAAGAAGATATCAGACAAGCACTGGTTAAATTTTTCACAATTTTTAAAAATAAGATATACAAATTGCTGGTAAGTAGTTATAAATAATGATGGAAATTATATTATTCAATAAAATTATAAGGTATGGAAAATTGATTATTTTGTTTTACTCTAAAAACGGACAGAACTTTCCAGTAGACCTGATATACTCGTAACTAATTATACAATATTTTTTGTCCGGGATGTATTTCATTTAACGATTTTGCAAGCTTTGGACGAATGGAAAAAAATTTTATGGGCGATTCAATTTATAAAAGTCCTTTATACTGTATATACGAAAATGAACATTCTCTCTGATGTTTAAAATGTATAGATTAATTATTTATCACGATAATTTGGGAGAAATAATTTTCAAAACACAGATGTCATTCCTTGTACGTACTTATTGAAATATAGTGAAATACGTCAGTTTACCGGAATCAATAAATCGCCACATAGATATTCTCTTTTGTGTAACCGAAATCGGAAATTTTATTTTTTAAATACACAGAGAGAACGCGTTATCTCTGACATTGTATGCATGTATGTATATATTTTAATCCTAATATTAAATATGTATACATACATAGTTTACAATAAAATCCCGTACACCATAAAAGTCAAGATAGCATGTGTTTTAAAATATTTGCTTATGTAAACTGGCTTTCGATATGGCACATATAATGGGTTATGAATAAATAAAATAATCCTTTTGACTATATTAACATAAGTCAAAGTAAAAATTTGGTTAATATTGTATATTAAATAACTAACTATAGTGCGACCAATTTTATTTGGCCGGCGGAAAAAATGTGAACTAATACGCGAAACTCTACCTCTCACCCCCTTAACCTATATATTCAACTGAAGGACAGTCAAGTACAATATCATATCTATTTTGATCTCTTTGTTGTTTGAGTTTATAGGTTAGTTTTTTGTATAATCTAATAGGCTGCAGTTATAACCTCACATTCACATGTCAAACTTTTGAATTAAGCGCCCCAAATTTTTTTCTCGGAGTGTATCTTTTAAAACGATCGTGCTGCTTGACTGGCCAAATTGAATTGGTAGTAGTATAATAAGAAAACAATTACAACTACCAATAAAAACGAAATTAAATTAGTTATTATACTGGGTGAGCAAATTCAAGTGCAGTGTGGTGGTATCATAAAAGTCCCTAGTTCAATTTCAAATGTTGGCTAAATAATTTTATAGCAAATTATTTTCACACGGTTCTTGACATTTGACAGACGAGAAATTTACAAATGTACTTACAATAGCCAGAAAATTAGTCAAAATACGATGAAAGATAAAACTAAATAATTTAACCAAAAATACGTAAGTAAGTAAAAACAGCGTATCGGTAATAAGAAATTCTTACGGACAACTTACGAAAACTAAAAAAGATGAAACTAGGGACCTTTATGATACCAACACACTTCACTTGAGTTTGCTCACCCAGTAGCACTGAATGCTGTATACGGAGGTTATTTTTTTAATAAGATCTGTTTGTGAATACAGTTTTAAATTATAAAAAAAAAATCCATAAAGTGGAATTATAAGTAGAAAGCGGGCAGCACGTCCAAGTTTTCTGAAAATGAATGTTTTTCAAACAGCTATCAGGGCCATGCAACAAACAGAATTTCTGGTCCACGTATTACGACTTAGTACAGAAATAGCGAATCTAGTTCGAGAAATTGGTGAACTAGCCACAAAATTTAGCAAATGACACCAACTATTCGACTGTTATTTAGAGGTATATGGTTCAGTAGCGCATACGAAAGAAGTGTTTCTAAATCTCCGAAAATATTCGCGAACAATTTTGCGACGTCCCCAAACATCCACGTTTCTTACAAACTGAGGAACCCCAAACAACCACGATTCTTACGAGCTGGAAAGCCCAAACAACCACGAACCTTAGAAGCTGGGGAAAATGATTAAAGGCAGCGTTTTATTGCTTTTACCATTCTCAACAATTTAATTGTAGTTGTAATTTCACAATTTGATCCCAATAAGGCAATTCCCATCAATAAAAGTCGAAACAAATTTGAAGATGCAATAAATTAGTTGAAGCACTTGAAGAATTTAAAAAAATTCGTCCTTGTCATTAGTGGAATTCAGCAACATGCATTCACCGACGCAAGAAATAAGTATTATTGCTAAAGTTTGTAGATGGCGTAACGAAAGATTCAGATTTTACCAGATTAAAATAAATTTTTGGCGATTAGTGGATGTACAAATCCGTTAAGTATTAGCAAAGATTATTTTAATTATGCAAGTATTTTATCATTAGATGTAGAATAGTCGTTCTCTGCGTAAAATAACATTTATTTCTTACTATGTGAAGAAA
>JAVIWB010000634.1:0-167678 GCA_031893035.1 Dermolepida albohirtum
CGTTCTAAAACAAGTGGGTGAAAGGATGTTACCCGAATGTGTAGTGCCAACTGTTAAACACGGGGGAGGTTCTGTGCTTATTTGGGCATCCTTTTCCTTTGATGGTGTCGGAGACTTGTACCGCATTGAAGGCATTTTAAAAAAGAGGGGTACCTGAAGATTTTGGAGGAACATGCAATTCCGTCTGGATTGAGGTTAATTGGTGAAAGTTTTCATCTACAACAAGATAATGATCCCAAACACACTTCCCAACTTTGTAAAAACTATGTGAATCAAAAAGAGGAGGAAGGGGTGCTGATAAATATGATTTTGCCACAACAATCACCCGATCTCAACCCTATCGAATTACTGTGGGATGAATTAGATAGAAACGTGAGAGAAAACTGTCCACAATCGCAGAAACAGCTTTGGGAGCAACTTACAAGGGTGTGGAATAATTTACCAATGGATACGCTCCTGAAACTTTTATCGCGGTTGCCTAATATTTGTAAAGAAATCATTAAGCGCGGAGGTGGATACTTCGACGAAAGTCGAATATGATAAGAAATTCTACAGAATATGTTGAAATTATTTTATTTTATAAGGAAAACTGTTCATTTGTCTCGTAGATATAGTTTTGTAGAAATATACGTTTTGTTTCACTAAGCGTGCATGTTTTTTTTAAATTTCATCTACTGATCCCTCACTTATGGCCTGTAGTGTATGTTAAAAAAATATAAGACACTAGTTATTAACTGTATTTGTGTTTCTAGTTATTAATAAACATGATCGTTATTCTTGTAATTTTTATTTTTCTTTTTTAGTTTACTGAAACATTCGATAAATTTTGTACAGGGAGCTATAATGTGTTATGTGCGTACTCTTACGGCTGTATCTCCTGATTATTTGCTTTCCCAATTGTGCATATTCTTATGTACTCGTATTTTATAGTGTGGTAGTGAATAATTAACGAAATTGCAGTCTTCGTCTTATCCTCCAAAATTGTCTAGGTTTCAAGATTTTCTCCGACAACTTTCTTTAATATTTAAATTACGTTTTTCTCTTTTGTCATTAATTTGAAAGTGAACTTATGAGCTAAATCCTCTGACTTGTAGGTGGTTTTATGTTACACATATGTACGTAGCAAATATTTTTAAAACAAGTGGAGACAAAACGTCAGCAGCACAAAAGCCGAGGATGCGTTTCCAGCCCGAAAGCCAAAATGAAGAAAGTGTTTTATATCATTAAATTACGAAAAGTCTCACGGGCGGTGTTAATTAATAGACGTTTCGCTGTTTACATGATGACAGATTCTTCACAGTCTTATTATTCTTCTTTACATATAGTATAGGAGCTTCTTTTATGCGCAAACTTCATGGTTTATTTATTATGACTGACTCTGATAGTAAATTTTTCCGAGTGTAACTAGGTTAGTCTCTGTGTTAAAGTTTGGATGTCTACCTCGATAGCTTCTCTAATGATAACTATACGTGTAACTAATACTTCCACTACCTTGAAGCCTATCCTATGTCCACTCCTACGTATACTACTGTGGACAAAAAATAGTAAGACTTTGTTCATAATTTTTAAATTCTTAATTTATTCTTCCAAATCTATTTCGTCCCCTCAAAGTAATCCCCCCTGGCCTCAATACACTAGTGCCAACGTTTCTTCCAATTCTCGTAACAGTTGTTAAAGTCAATTTCAGGAATAGCCTTCAATGCGCGTAGCGATTCACGTTTAATGTCTTCAATTGACTCAAAACGGTTTCCCCGGAGCGGTCGTTTGAGTTTGCTGAATAGCCAGAAGTCAATTGGTTTTCGCGCGAAATTTAAATTAAAAAGTCTTACTATTTTTTGCCCATAGTAGTACATTCTGCAACGTCCATTTTGTCTATTTCTTCTTCGTATAGCACTCTGGCAGTGTTGTATCCTCTGTTAAATGTACTTTAAACCGTAAACTTGAATATTTTTCTAGGCGAATAGAGCTCTAAAGCTGCACATGGTGTATAAAATTTTCAATTGCATATGCTTTTTATTTCGAACTTTGATAACATTTTATTTATAGACAAAATAAATAGAAATTCTAATTTAAAAATCCTTTTTTTACGTACAACATCAAAAACTCCTTTTACTTAAAACAGAAATTACTGTAATCACTTTCTAAAGAATCTAACGGACGCTTCTTTTGACCTGGTAATTACGCCCTACGTAAATTTTAATAAAAACGACACGCCCATCCACAAAAATCGCATAAATCCCAGAAAAAATGAGCCTTTCTCTTTTCCTTTTAAAGAAATAAATTTAATAAAATTCTTAGGTGCTATAATTTACGACATTCTGAGCAAAGTACACAGATTTATAACACTGCGGTTCGTGACTTTATGACAGTTAAAAGAAGTTTTTTTAACGGGAGAAACCTCAATTCCCTGCGGACGGCGACTCCGTCTTCTGTTAAGTACTTTTAAATTTTTAATGTGCAGGTGTGATTTTAATCAAATTATAAAATATTTAGTGGCAATTTGTCTTCCCAAAGAAGACACAAAGGGGAAAAAACACCGGGGAAACGAGAGCTAAAGTTCGATAAAAAGAATAGTTGGGGCAGAAACGAAAAGCTATTCTTTCGACCCGCGTTATAAAATAGGAAGAAAGAATGTCATACAAAGAAACAGTTCACCTGAGACTTAAAAGAAAAGAGCCTTTGAAACTGTCGACATCGTTCCTATTATTTACATGATTTTGTATTCTTTTGTACTATAAAAATACTATAAATAATATCGATTTTAATAACTTTTACAATAATATTATTAAAACTTAAATTGTTTCTCGCATTAACAAGAATTAACAAGTGAAAAATAACAAATTTGATGTGCAAAAATTAGATGCATTGATGTAACTCTAAGAATTTCTCATGGCGATGATGTAGGACCATCTTTTTTCTTAACTTGTACATATGTTTTTACAGAATTTTTATGAAATAAATAAAGAGTGAAACGAAAGTTTCGAAACTTTCTCAAAAAGTTTATTCTTTAGAAAAAATTTATTAAATTCTTTTTACTCAATGACTAAAAAGGTTTGAACTTCTTAAACATGACTTAAATAACATTCAATAAATTCTTCAATTCAACGTTATTTTGCTCAAACGCTTTGCATAAGACATTATCAAGATTCAGCATCAATTTTTTTCGTTCGGACCCTGTTTCTTAACCCCATTTTAAGTCTTCCAACCATTTTCATAAACCTTTTGAGTCAATAAAGTCTAAAATGTTTCAATAGGCCTACCTTAAAGTACGTTTGGAAGATTATGCCAAAGTGACAATTTTGAGCATTTCTGAGATTTAAAATATGCTCAACGCGTTCACTGTTGCCTTCAATATATGTAGTACTCGCAATGTGTATGAAATTTGTTAAAAGCATTTGTAAAAGTAAGCTGTTGCATTCTTTTGACGCAAGTTATAATATTTTCACGAATTTTGCCAATTCGTTGTGGATTTTCTCAAAAATCGAATTTTTTAGCATACCTGAAAGCATTCAAAAATTCTCATGAAACACATTAAGTGATTCTCTCATTATATAGCCCTATATCGTTAAAACCATTAGGTATAAAGTGGAAGGTTTTTGGTACTGTAGAATCTTTTGACATTTTTCAAGAAGGGTGTTGCAATCTGTTCTTTACATCGCAACTGATTCATGGTAATAAAGTTTCTGTTTTAGTTGTAGACCAAGTATACCATTTTATGTACAAACACTGCCCACCAAGGATTACGTCAGGTCATCTAAATCCAAGAAAACTAGTTATCTGTCGGTTAATAAATCCATTGAGATACAAATTGCATTCGTTAGAAAATCATTCATTGGAAAAGAACATTGAGCATCATTTTAAACCAGTTCCAAAATTTAAGCACAATACGCAAACTTGTTTGCATTATTCAAACGTTGCCTGGCCTATATATAATATTATAGAAAAAAAATATTCTTCTCGTAGCAGACGTTTGACTAAAATCCATTTTCAAAGACGTTTGTTGGAGACCTCCGATTAAAGATTACAAAACCTCTTGAAAGGGACTTTCTGAATTCGCATTAGTTGTCTGAACTTGTCGTCCAGTTACTGACTAAACGACCAGTACAGATTTTACATTGTATTAGAATGCTCCCTATGCAGTTAATAATTGCACTTCTGAAATTTCTAAATTGATTGGCAACCAGTAACAAACAAGGTCTATTCGATAGCCCAGTTTCGAAAGTGAGGAAACAATGCTCGACTTTAAAGTTTTTTTCTCGATATTAGCAACATTTCGAATCTTTTTAACATTACATTCGAGTACACGTATTGTTAACTTTCCAAATAGGTCTATTCGATTCCGAAAGTGAGGAAATAATGCTCGACATTTTTCTCGATGTGAGCATAATTTCGAATCTTTTTAAAATTACATTCGAGTACACATATTGTTAACTTTCCAAAACATTGATACGTATATGTATCAATTCATGTGTTTATGGTAACTTTGATGGAGTCTGTGGTTGATTAACTTAATCACTGACGGTTGATATACAACCCCTTTCCACATTAATTTTCGTAATTCTGTATACGTATTTCGAAAACTAAGTTATCATCAGCAGATAATTAAACAGAATCGCACCCAGAAAACTACGTGTGCGACGCTGTTTAATTATGTTATCTGCTAATAATGACAACTTATTTGTCGAAATACGTATACAAAATTACGAAAATTAATGTGGAAAGTGGTTATATATCAACCTTCATGTGTTTATATTTTATAAGCTTCTTATTTTCGGTGTACTTTTTAACACTTTTTCTTTGACATTTGAAATAAAATTATTATTTTAAAGCAAAGTGTACAATCCAATTGTAAAATAAACTCATAAACGCATGAAGAGTATAGGTCAAAACAGATTAAAAAAACCGCAAGTGAAACAAAATCCTGGCGGTGAAATTTTATTCATCCTACAGAGGAACAAATTTACATATAAAGTGAAAGGTAATATTAGCTCCATATAACCTCTTGAACTTTAGGGAATTATCTATATCTCTCTGTTCATTCATAAAACGCAAGTTGGGAGAGTTTAAGAGACTTTTAAGGTATCTGTTCATTTATAAAACATATTCATTACCATCGGCTTACGGATAGTAAATACACAATACTTGTAAATCTTTTATGCACATACATTTATGAGAGATGGGGGAATATAAAGAACTAGTTGAACTACATAATAGCTTTGACCGAAAAATTATATTTTAAGAAAAATTCTAACTTTAACCGCTTTATACGTCGTACGAGGGTAGTTTGACAAGTAGTGAGAATGGAAAAGAAAAACGAATTCTTTAAATACAAAATAATTTTTACTTTTCAATATATTCTCCTAAAAGAGCAATACATTCATTCCAACGGTGCTCCAATACCCTTATGCCATCTCTAAAATGCGATTCCGGAAGGCTTGCAAAATACTCATTTACGAAGATGATAAGCTTTCTTTTCACGTAGTGCCGTTTTCAATTTTGGAAAAAGGTGGAAGTCGGAAGGGGCTAGATCCGGCGAATAAGGCGCATGCGGTACCAATTGGAAATGCAACTCGTGGATTTTGTACATCGCAACTCTGCTGGTATGCGAGGGAGCGTTGTCTTGGTGAAATAGAATCTTTTTCTTTGCCATTCCTGACCGTTTAGCACGAATCTCAACATTTAATTTTTGTAGAAGTTCTGCATAATATTGTCCGTTTATTGTGGCACCTTTCTGAAGGTAATCAATGAGCAAAATGCCCTTTGAATCCCAATAAATTGACGCCATCACCTTGTTTGCCGATAAAGTGGTTTTCGCTTTCTTTGGAGGTGCAGAACCACGTTCTAACCATTGTTTCGACTGTTGTTTAGTTTCTGGTGTACTGTAGTGTATCCAAGTTTCATCGCAAGTAACAAATCGCCTACAAAAATCAACCGGATTCCGCTTATACAGGTCCAAACACTCATTGGGAATGCGCAAACCAGTGAACTTTTGATCAGTCGTAAGCAATCGCGGCACCCATCTTGCCGAAAGCTTGGAAAGGCCCAATTCTTTCGTTAAAATGTGGTGTACGCGTTCTGTTGAAATGTTTACCATGTCTGCTATCTCTCTCACTTTGAGTCGTCGATCTTGCGTAATAATATTATGGATTTTTCATTTCCTTAGAAGTCACGATTTTGGTTGCTCCAGAGCGCGCTTCATCAACACAGCTTGTTCTACCACGTTTAAATTCATTTACCCATCTACTTATTGTGGCGGATGATGGAGCAGATTCACCTAATGTTTTCCGTAACTCATCTTTTATTTCGGTAGTTTTCATACCATTAATTACGAAGTATTTAACCACCGCACGCCATTTTAACAAAACGACGTGTTGCTTCTTTTTCAATCAGCTGCTTCAATTACAGTGCATTTGTTTTACCAATTAGAGCGCCACCTGTGTGCCATTCTCACTACTTGTCAAACTATCCTCGTATATGTAATGCAAGAGTTTTTTTTGAAAAAATTGCTTCTCTCCGCATCTAATGGTTAGGGCATATTTCCAGAGAGAATATACTTTATAGATAAAAAAATATTTTTAACATTGTTGTAATAGACGTTTGACTAAAATACATTTTCAAAGATGATCAAACACTTCTGATTGGAGATTACAAAACCTCTTCAAAAGGATTTGCTGGATTCGCATTAGTTGTCTGTATTGGTGGTCCAGTTACTGAGTGAACGACTAGTACAGATTTTACATTCTATTAGAATGCTCCCCTATGCATCTGAATTTTTATTAGTTAGTAATTGCACTTCTGAAATTTCCAAATTGATTGGCAACCAGTAACAAACAAGGTCTATTCGATAACCCACTCCCGAAAGTGAGGTAATAATGCTCGACTTTAAAGTTTTTTTCTCGATGTTAGCAACATTTCGAATCTTTTTAACATTACATTCGAGTACACATACTGTTAACTTTCCAAAACATTGATACGTATATCTGTCAGTTCATGTGTTTATATTTTATAAGCTTCTTATTTTCGGTGTACTTTTTTAACGCTTCTTCTTTGACACTTGAAAAGAGGAAAACGGAAATTGTTTCAAAAATATCTGCATTACATATACGATTGATAAAGCGGTTAAAATTAATTTTTCAGTTTGGCATCCTAGAAGCGCATAATTACATAAGTTTTAGGAATTTTAACATGGAATTTCTTTATTTATCACAAATGCTTCCTATTAAATACTATCACAAGATTTCATCTATACCAATTATGTGTAAAATAATTGTAAATTACATAACATTTAAACGTTTGCAATTTTTAATGGTTTTACCAGTTTATTACCACTAGACCATCCGAAGGTACTTAACAAATGGATAATGATTTAATATATCATTGCATTAAATATGCCACTTTAGTATTCTCCAGAAAAAATTCCGAAACTTATTTAGAAGTTTACTTCATAAATTTTCGAAACGCGAAAGAGATTAAAAGAATCCCATTTGTTTCCCGCACGGTGGCAAACGTTTTAGGAATAGCGATCGGAATTCTTCGCCTGTTCTATGAAAAAATTTCGCGCTTTTCCACTTTCTTCCGTTAGTAAGTAATAATGTACAGTCACCGCGTTGGGATTTTTAAAAGTTTAGTGCCATGCGAAAAAACCGAAGTTGAGAATGTTTCCTGGCATTGTAATGAGGAAATTAGCATTTCTCTCATATATTATTTGTTTGGAAATTCCCATTTCCGCACCTATTCTTTGTAACTTTGCCAAACGATACTTTCATGCTCATAAAATTTTTATGGCGACGAAATTTAAATATTAAAAATTTTTACTATACTAAAGTTACATTTTCTTTAAAGAATTTTTAAGTGCGGCTCGTAAAGTTCTGGAATAAAATAGTAATTGGATCTTTGTCATAAAATTTTAATACCATGCATTCCAAAAAATTAAGAAGTAAATTACATATTAATTTAGAAATTATATTTATTGTGACCATGGTCATCTATTATACATTATTATACTACTGTAATATGGTACTAAAAGCACTATAATAAAGAGGAGTAGTAGTATAGTTAAAAAAGGAAAGAAAATAATTCTTGTAGATTGTGGAAAACAAATTCTTGCAACTAAATACTAAACGATATATTGCTAGATAGATTTTTTGAGATGATCATAGAGTCTATTACACTGTAACCTTTTCAGATCTATTATGGTCTTCATGATTCTCTGGAATCTCTTGGTTTCTTTGCATATGTCTATAGAAATTGACCTTGATTAGACTCTTTTTGATTCTATATAGTCTTGGTCGTTTCATTTGCATTTGTATTTTAAGCTTTAGAAATTGCAGAGCACCTAGCTGATGGGATCTATTTCGTCGGATATCAAATCCAATTCCTCTACAGTGTTGAATCTTACAGCGTCACGTGTCTTTATCTGTGTAGGCGATCCTGATTCATCATTGTCTTTCTGGTACGGGTTTCCAATGGAAGGTGATTGCCTTGCTGTTTTAGAACTTCTCACATGTTATTTTCTACTTGTTCAGGAGAATTTGCTTTGTACCTTTTCCAAACTGATCCCACAAGCAGCAAGGGGAATAAAAACGCACCATATCAGAGTCCCGCTTGACTGTGTAAGGCTAAATACAAGTACGTTTCGTCTGGTACCCGCCAAAAAAAATTTAACTACATCTCCACGTGCACGCAACTCGTTATCTTCTATCTTGATTTTGGTACAGCTCAAATTCTTCCTAAGCGTTAGTTCCCGTACTCACATATTACCTGTGCGCTTTTAAGAGCCAAAAATAGATATATGATTTTACAATAATGTCATCTTCAGTAGTAAACAAAAAGAAAACTGAAATGACAAAATGAAAGTTACTTGTATACTGAAGAATGCATATTTCTTAGATAATTGATAGCACAATTTTCACCACGTTAATAATTCAACCGTTAATATTGTATTTACATTGACAAGTAGGGAATGTTTTGCCCCCTTTTTCTTCCTCTAAACTGCCTTCGAGAGTACCAGATGTGCTCTTTTTCATTCATTAATCTAGATTTTCTATTTATTACGTCCTTACGGTGTATTTTTCCTTCAATGCAATGTATTTTCCGTTTAACGAGGATTCTTGGATGGAAAGTAAAACTCTAAATGATCAAAAGCAAATAGTAAACCAAGAATTTATTGATCAATGATAAACAGCAAACGAACAATGCTGCTGAGATGTGCTGAAGAGATTACGAATAAGAAGAAGAAGAACATAGTTAAAGCGAGATATATTACTTTTATTAATTTCAAAATTAAAAAAATATGCTGACAAAACCAATCTTTTTTTATGTAATTTAACGGAATATGAACTGTTCAACATTATTTTGAAAAATGAGTTTCAAGCTTGCTTCTTTTTCGTTTTTGTTACTAGAATGTACTTAATTTTAATCTGCATAATAGAATTATCAATTTCTACTGCATATTATTATGCTCTTTTACGAGATTCATTCTGTGCGGCGAGTGGTTTGACACATGCCCGGTAAGAATGAAATCGTGAGTTCGAATCTCAGAATAGTAATTTTTTTTTTAATTTCTGCAATGTATATACGATGTAGTAAACAGTAAAAAGTAGTATTTTTCAGTTTCACATCGTAAAAGCACTTAATTATATGCAATTATAACCCACTGTGGATTCCATTAAAAATCTATTGCCAAAATGTGCTTTACCTTTTTTAGACACTAAATATTCAACATTACGACGTTAAACAAACTTGTGCGGTTTAATCCTATGTATGTAGCTGTCGGTTCTAGTTTCTGTTGTTGAGAAACTCGTACGTTTATTTAACATCGCTCCATGTTTAGCCACAAATGTTTGTATTTAACTGACCACATCCTCAATTTCCAGCTCTATATGAGTCTCGTTGCTTTGAACATGTCAACCTCCGTTAACGATGTTAAATAAAATTTTATTCTGAAACTTTTATGTATATGTGTGTCTATGAAGAATTTATTTTCTTGTAGTAATACGTAACTAACAAATTATTGCAATCCATGATATGTGTAAGTGTAATCAGTAAATAAATGCGTTAATAAATAAAGTAACCATAAAAGGCATGTAAATATTCCACATATTCTCTTAATAGAAATGCAATGAATCGCAACAATGATTACCCATAACAAGTCTAAATCAATAAATATTTTGAATATCTATCAAAAATAAAGAAGCTAAGAAACTAGATTTAAAATAAATTATATTATTTAATATTTAGGACATGTGACTGTAAAAATTCCTGACCAATAACTTGACAACCATCTTAAAATTATATGAAAGGATACTGAAAAGATTAAGGAAAATAATAGGGCAATTAGACGACGTACAAATTGGCTTCCGTCCTGCGCACGGCATACAAAGTCATGTGTTTCCAAGAAATATACAGATCAGACAAAAAGGTTAAAAAGCGTTTAGACCTCTACACTTGCTATATAGACATGAAGGATTAGAATAAAACAAGAAGTGAAATAAGTTGGGGAGGTATTGAAGAACAGAAAATGTAATTAGTTTAATCGTTTAGGAAAAATGAAAGAATGGAAAAACAAATTAAGGGCATCTAAAAAACAAGAAAAAAATAGGAGAAGTATACTGAGACGAACGTAGAAGGGTTAGGTAAAAGTGCTATTGAGTAACGGAGAAGATAATTGGGGATAGGAGTGTTTGTCAGAAACAAATGAAAAATTTTGTAAAACAGGAAAGAACAAATAAAGCAAACTAAAACCTCACGCCATAAATTTAAAAGAGAGTCAAATTATGATGATGTCTAATTTTTATTAATCATAATTTTTTTTTGAACATATCTTTGTTGCATATAGTCTGTATCACAAAAATGTGCAGACGCTTATTTTTAAGAAGAAGGCGATCAAAATTAATGAGTTTAACAATTACACAGATACCGATGATTCCTTCTTCATCGTTCAATAAAACTTTAGTATTGTACTGATTGTCGATTTGTGCGCACGAGTGCTGTACTTAATACACAATTTGAAGCATTCTTTCTGCATATGTACTCCAGTCACTAAGGGTATCTTGCATTCTGATGGTAAATGCCCCAAAAAATAAGTCGTTTGTTAGGAAATAAGTGATGATGTATGTTGAAAGATATACTGTTAATGATTTGACGAAAGGTGAAAAGTGTTACAGGAAGGCACAATAAAATGACACCAATTATGTCTAGTTAAAAAGACTACTTCAAATTCAAACGAAATTTGTTAAAAAAACATATCAATAAAAACAATTTGCTTCAGCTTAAAAGGTATAAATACTACTGTGGGCAAAAAATAGTAAGACTTTGTTCATAATTTTTAAATTCTTAATTTATTCTTCCAAATCTATTTCGTCCTCCTCAAAGTAATCCCCCCTGGCCCCAATACACTTATGCCAACGTTTCTTCCAATTCTGGAAACAGTTGTTAAAGTCAATTTCAGAAATAGCCTTCAATGCGCTTAGCAATTTACGTTTAATGTCTTCAATTGACTCAAAACGGTTTCCCCGGAGCAGTCGTTTGAGTTTGCTGAATAGCCAGAAATCACACGGAGCTAAATCAGGCGAATACGGTTGTTGCGGCACGATATTGGTTGAAAATTTGGCGAAAAACTCACGAAGAATTAATGCAGTATGCGACGGTGCATTATCGTGGTGCAAAAACCAAGAGTTGTCGGCCCATAATTCTGGCCTCTTTTTACAAATAGCATTGCGCAAACGACGCATAACACTCAAATAGTATTCTTTGTTGACAGGTTGGCTGATCGGAAGGAATTCGGAGTGCACCACACCTCGATAATCGAAGAAAACTGTCAACATAACCTTGATTTTTGACTTGCTTTGACGTGGTTTTTTGGGCTTCGGCTCACCTTTGATACGATATTCGGCCGATTGATCGTCTGTTTTCGGGTCATAAGCGTAGATCCAAGTCTCATCTCCAGTTATGATGCCTTTCATTTTGTCTTGATAGTCGGAAAGCATTGTTTCACAGACGTCAACGCGATGCTGTTTTTCGAAAAAATCGAGTGATTTTGGAACAAATCGTGCTTTCACTTTTCTTAGGCCCAAATGATCTTTCAAAATAGTTTTCACTGATCCTTCCGATATTTCAACGATGCCAGTAAGGTCTCTGACTGTTAATCGTCGATTCTCAAGCACCAATTCCTTGATTCTATTGACGTGTTGATCATCAGTTGATGATGATGGCCGTCCTGGACGTGGTTCGTCATCAACGCGTTCTCGACCCTCTTTGAATAATTTGTACCAATCAAAAACACTTGCTCGCGACAAACAATTATCACCGAAGGCCTTTTGCAACATTCTGAATGTTTCGGCACCAGAAATTTGAT
The DNA here is from genome assembly GCA_031893035.1 of Dermolepida albohirtum. Taxonomy (NCBI): domain Eukaryota; kingdom Metazoa; phylum Arthropoda; class Insecta; order Coleoptera; family Scarabaeidae; genus Dermolepida; species Dermolepida albohirtum. The sequence goes on from JAVIWB010000634.1 coordinate 12,356, forward strand.
TCCGTACACAAAATTTAATGAAACTTCTTTGTTGAATAATTTCACTCATTGTAAAAATCGCCGAATGCACTTCTTGTACTTCAGAAAGGCAAGCGTATACTAAACACTAATGATTATTTTGATGTGACATTTGGCACAGATGTCGCTGACAGTCATACCAACCTAGAAAAAAATATTTCGACGAATGTGTTTTCGCCTGAAATTTAAATTAAAGTCTTACTATTTTTTGCCCACAGTAGTATTAAGTACAAAAGAACTATATATATCGAAGCCGGTCTCTCTTAAAGACACTAATCGTCTGACTTTTGCGAACAAAGAAAAATTACAATCAAGGCTGAGGCAACGTAATGTTTACCGATAAAGCCTCATTTTGTGGGTAAGCTTCTAAAACAAGACCATAGATGGCGCATAAGCTCATCAATGGTCAAAAGAACTGTCACGCAGCCTTTAAATTTTCTTCTATGGGTTTTCTTTACTGCGTAAAATTTTGGATAGTTATATTTAATTCCCGAGAATTTGAATGATGAAAATGGTGAAAATTTATAGTAAGTATTTACTAAAGGTAAAAGGGCATCAAATTGTATACTTCAAATACATAACGAATTAAAAGGCCTGAGACACATTTTGGATGCTTGAAAGGTAACACAATTAGATTAGGCGTCCCAATCACTGGACCTAATTGAACTGGTTACATGAAAATAAAGCTGAGGAAAAGGCGCCTATCAAATTTGAAAAAGTTGTCGTAACAAATTAAATTAATTTGGTGGTCTCTTTTGTTACGAGTGTGGAAAAACGTTGTCAAGTAAGTCGATAATAACCGCAACTGGACCGTATATTAGGTAATTATGAGTTAGAAACTTAAAGATGCTCTCCAATGATATAGAAATGTTCTACTTCGAAACATTTCTTCCCTCGAAAATTATCTATCACTCTTATGACTATAGCCGAGCATTGCAATATATTAGCAGTCTAACACGCGTTAAAATATAAATCGAACCTACCTTCATGTGATCTGCAACAACCAAAATAACAAATAGGATTTATTGATTTCTTTAATTCGTCGCGATACTACAATGCACTCATTGTACGCCCTATATATATTTCACTTTCTGCTACTCGGTTAATATTCTATGACACCCGGCATTATTTATGTAAGAGATTGTACTTTTCACTTAAAATAAATAAGACATACTACAATGCACTCATTGTACGCCCTATATATATTTCACTCTCAGCTACTCGGTTAATATTCTATGACACCCGGCATTATTTATGTAAGAGATTGTACTTTTCACTTAAAATAAATAAGACATTCTTAAATGTAATAATTATTAATCTGACATAGATAACTTCTCTTGTCGCAAATGTTGATACAAATATTTTAGCATAAAAAAACACTTTATATGCACTTTCCTATTATATAAATTCTAATATATTTATAAATAGTTTATACAATTCAAATCTAAATCCTTTGAGTAGCGCAACATACATTGGTATCGCCGCCATAACGATTTCCGTTTCACATTACCATAAGCGACATCTCATAAAAGAACACATCGAGAAATAATGTCAGAAAAAAATCAAAAATCAGCGGAAAACATATCCGACATGAAGGAGTTGGAAGCCCTGAACAATTTTATGACGGTTACCATTGGCACGAGCGCTTCAGAATACCTCTAGTGACTTCCCAGATTCACTAGTGCGCCACTTGAAGACAACAACCGGGTTGCCACACGGAAAAAGTCATGAAAGTAAGATGGAAATTTCAAACGGCGATATATTTTATTCATGCGCCCAGATATATCGGTTTCCGTAGTTTCCGCACTTTGGCCGACGAATCGCTCGATAGTGTGGCACTCGAATTGAATAACTCACACTCCGCCAGTTCATTTTGACAATGGCGGCGAAATTGACCACTTAGCGGAAAAGTAGAAATGGATGAGCTGTGGAAGTGCGTTTTGTCATTTCACCGTTCTAATCGTCTTACTTGTTGAAGTAGGAGAAACTTAATAGAAACTGGGAGAATTAAATGGAGGTTTTTTTTAAATTGAGACGCGATTTCGTGGACCTCTCTTATTTTTAATTAAAAGTTATTGTAATAAAGCAATATGTAATGTGTTAAAAACACATTCGACATTTTATAGTTTTATATGTTACATTTTATTAAATTAATTTCCCTCCCTGTAAGTCATACAAGAAGAAATCTCGCCTTAGCATCAGCTATTAAAAAAGGCCTAATAAAAATTAAGAATGCTAAAGATTAAAAACCAAGACACTCTTATTGTATATAGTTCATAAACAAAATTCACAGAATATAATTTAAATTGACTTAAAATATCATGTTATACAAATAGAAGTTCAGCAATTCATGACGATTTGGATCTATTAAAATCATTGTATAAGTATGTTTCGATAACAATTTAAAAGTAAATACATATATACCTAAAAATATAACATTATGATACATACGATATTGACAAAATGGTAAGAGAATATGGTGTACCTAAATAATATCGTACAATGATAAATTGAAATGTAAACCCATGAACACAATATCTGAGTAACATTGTAAATAAGTAGAAAAATATCGAACAGGATAGAGGCTAAAAGAATCAATATAGATCATGGCAATCCTATTACAGGGATCGTTAGACGATCATTTGAGAATAGTATACTAAATATAGTCAGGTGAATGTTCGACAAATGACATAAGCGAATTGAGAATTTTATTTAAAAATGTTAAAAAGCTAAAATCTAATGTAAAATTCAATTCTAAATAAGATCATTTAATTAAAAAAGTTACGAAAATCAATTTGAGACGTTTTAAAAAAGATAACGATCGCGTGTGCAATAAAAAAACAAGATAAACCAGGTTTCTGGCGTTGATTACATGCAGAGAGCTCCAGAAATATGCAGCGCAGGATATAAAAGATGGAGACATGTAATGATAAAGTATATGAATATATCGAAAACGAACACTCGGTGTCTAGAGAAGAAATATACATATATTTAAATAACTCCTGGTCATCAGAATAAACATTCAACACAAATATACTGATGAATTGCACACAATTAACTGTAGCCTATATTTTTGCTTAGCATGTCATATAATTTTTTATTGACACAGATCCTAAGATTCTGAAGGCAAGCTGATATCTTGCAACTCATCTATTACGTTCGCTAATGGCATTAATTATTGTGCAAGGCACTTAAATCACAAGAAAGTCGAGGAATTTAAAATTGTTGGTATGATTGCATTAGATTCGCCAGAATTAAACGCTATAGTAACAGATTCGAGTTAACAATATTTATTATAGCACAACGCAGCTTTGCCAAGTATTTCAACTCGTAGAATTGGTTGTGGCCGGAGAACTCCTGAACAAGTGCGGCGCAACTTTTCTATACGCTTTGGTGATTTTAAAAACCAAATGAAATGCGGTACCAAGAGCGCGGTTAAAACTTGATAACCGAGAACAAACGTCTACTTTTAAATTCTGTTTATCACTCATAAATAATCCTTTGCAATTAAGACGAAACCTTAAAAGGAGTGATAGAGTTTAAACGCACTTTTGCTTTTTTGTATACTAGTGATTCCCAAGTAAATGTAGGTTAGAAATACGAGGGAGCGTTTTTATATTCGCGGAATGAGCGGGTTGTAGAGGGGTGAGTAGGCGCATTGGGGGCGTGGCCTGTACAGCGACTCATGATTAGTATAAATACGAAGTTTCATTATTATTAGACAGTTAGTCTTTGAGCTATCGTCAACCAAGTAACATAATCAGGAGTGAAAAGTGAAATATGGAAAAAATCGAATATCGTGCCGTTATAAAGTTCCTTACCAGGCAAGGAAAATCAGTCGCGACATAATGAATGAGATGTCATTGGTTTACGGCGACTCTTGTCCAGGAAAAACCATAGTGTACAAGTGGCATAGTTTATTTAAACAAGGAAGGGAATCCCTTGAAGACGACCCGAGGCCGGGCAGGAGCACTGAGGTGACCACGCCAGCACTTATCCAAAAAGTTGAACAAATTGTACTCGAAGATGCTCGACTAAAGAAGAAACAACTCGCAGAAATGGTTGGAGTATCCGATACAACAATTTTTAAAATCCTACACGATCATCTCGGCATGTCTAAGGTCAGCGCAAGATGTGTGCCGAGAATGCTCACGCCGCCGCAAAAACAACAGCGCGTAGAGTGTTCGCGTGCATTTTTGGACCTCTGTAATGAAGACAAGGATGGTGTATTGAGTGGAATTGTTACTGGAGATGAAACTTGGGTTCATCATTATGAACCTGAGTCCAAACAAGACTCCATGCAGTGGCATAAAAAGGGCACAGCACCTCCCAAGAAATTTAAAGTGTCACAATCAGCTGGGAAACTCATGACAACGGTATTTTGGGACTCTGAAGGAATATTGTTGATTGATTATAAAGATAAAGGTGTTTCTATAACCGGAGAATATTACGCTTCAATATTAGAGCGACTAAAAGAAGCCATTAAAGAGAAAAGACGGGGAAAATTGACAAAAGGTGTTCTGCTTTTGCACAACAACGCGCCCGTCCACAAGAGCCGCGTTGCGTTAGCTGCCCTGCATAAGGTGGGCTTCGAAATTGTGAATCACCCACCCTACAGCCCAGACCTGGCCCCGAGTGATTATTACCTGTTTTCGAAAATGAAAAAAGAGCTGCGGGGTAAAAAATTTACTGCCGATGATGAAGTCAAGGAGGCAGTTTCGGCGTGTTTTGCAGATAAAGAGAAATCATTTTTTATGAGGGTATAAATAAATTAATTGAAAGATGTGAAAAATGTATCCGTCTTGCAGGTGAATATATTGAAAAAGAAAAATAATTTGTTTTTTTTATTTCCACCCCTTGTCCCCCATTCCGCGAATATAAAAACGCTCCCTCGTAATATAAAGACTAATAATATTAATAATAACTTTCTGAAGTTAAGTGGAAGACCATATACGTGTTTGTCGAGTGGAATTAAATTAGGACAATGATTCTCAACCTTAAAACGTGGTACCCCAGAGATAGAGAATCAGGTAGTTTAACATCTAATAGTTATTACGTGGAAATTTTCTTCACAAACTTCTTTGCTATATACGCGTCTCATAATTGAACAAAGAATAAGTTCTTTGTACTATCAAAGCCTTACAGAACGTCATATTATCAATAACTATCAAAGATTTGTGTGTTATAACGCCTAATACAATTTCGCGAAATCTTCCAGTGTCATTTTCATATAGAATTTCTTTATAAAATTTAAGTGTGTGTAAAATTGGTACACTTTAATTCTTTCACCTTATTCTATTATAAATTTCAAACTATATACGCATATATTAAATTGAAACTTATTTTCAAATTCCTAAATACTTTCCTCCCAATTCACCTAACAAAAATATTGAAAGCGCAAGAATTTCTTATTGAAATTCATACGCTTCCATTATTTTTATTTACTCATCGGTTTTTTATTTAAAACGCAGAGCATATCTAATAAATATATTCCCTTCTTCCTGTTACACATTCGCACTTTTTTACCGAAAATATTTTCACCCACATATATCCGCATGAAATAGCAAAACATCTCAAGTATTGATTTTCCTCCCCACCGATTTTTTTACAACCTTTATATGTACTCCCCATAAATCCACGACGTTAGCGAATTTTATGCCACCATAATTTTCACAAAGACATACATACTTTTTTTACACCTTCCCCTCCTTCTTACGTCCGTTATTCCTTCGCCAGGTAACACACAAATCTTCCCTAATCTGAATTACCTTGTCCCCCCCCCACCCATTTTCACAAGCCGAAGATTAAAATGGGCCATTTTGTTTATTCATCGATATCCAGACTCGACCAATGTATTTAATGGGATTACGTCAGACGGAGAGAATGTCCTATATTATTTGTCCTCCGTCGCCTCCCAACTAAATATTATATTGAAATGGAAATGAATTCGTACATGAATATTAATGTTCAATAATGCCGCTTACCTACCTTACAGAGCAATCAATATTAATTGCATCTGAATACGAAATTGGTGTAAATAAATTCATCGTCAATCTGGTACGTCTGAATCATCTTGTAGATATGCATATCCAAGTTATAATCAATGTACAATCTGTTCCAAAACCAGATTATACTCTGATCTGTTTTTGGAAACGTTATGGGACCAATGTACATGTTATACTATACTAATTAGACGTTGATATTAGGAATATTACAGTGTGTATTGTTTGTTGTCTTTTTACAAAGTTTTAAGTTGTTCGAAAAGTAATTTAATTTTCTCTCGCGAGAAGTGTTAAATATATTTTTAAACAGTTAACCTCATTTCAAAATTTATTTAAAAGGAAAACGTTTTTGGTTACATTTTTTGTCATGATTTTGAAAACAGAAAATAAAAACGAAGGAGCATCGCTGGAGAAGTGTGTAGAATTACAAGGAGACTATGTAGAAAAATAAATATAAATTTTAAGAAAAAATGTCTTTGAGATGTTTTAAAAAGAATAATGATCACGTGATCAATAGAAAAAACACGATAAACCAGGTTTGTTGGAGTTGCTTGCGTGAAGAATGCAGCGCAGGATATAAAAGACAGAGACACGTAATGATAAAATATATGAATATATACTTTAATAATATCATGATTTTGAAAATATATGATAAAAAGGAACATTTTCGGCATATTTCGCTTTTTCATTACCGAAAAAGTCATTACGCAGTGAAAGCAAGGAAAAAGTTAATGAAGTATATAGAGAAGACGTAAGACGTATATTGAAAGACGATCTGGAAGGCAGTTGAGCTGATAACAAAATAAAAATACTGATTGAATTAAATTGCCGAGAAATTGCTATGAAATTAAATTTGTCATTGAATGCTCATGATCATAAAAAAAATTATTTTTTATTTTATTTTATATGCGGCGTGTTTTTCTAAGTACAGTTTTCAAATATGACCGCAGCAGCAATGCGGTCATCGTTCCGCGCGTACGCTAATCTGTTGGTTAGTCACCGATGCCAGTACGGAAGCATTTGTTCGTATTTACGAATGTTTATTTCTGCGTATTTAAAATGCCCCTCGTAATTGTGAAATACGTGTTGTAAATCATTTTCTGCATGCAAAAGGTGTGAAAGTGGTCTAAATTCATTGGCAGATTAATGCAGTGTATGAATAAAACACTATGAGCGAGGTAATGCTATGAAAATAGGTTAGAACGTTTAAACATGGTCGTACTAATATTAATGAGTAGTACAGTGGGCGACCGTCGGTCATCACTAAAGACTTGATGCAAAAGTTCGAAAAAACAGACGCTTTACGATTTTGTCATCGTCTAATACGCTTCTGCAAGTTATGAAATTGTGGCAAAACGCTTAAATTATCAGAGGGTGTGCTCACGCTAGGTACCGAAAATACTAACTCAGGTGCACAAAACGAATCGTATTGACTTTTCTTAAGGGGTATCGTGATAAAGGTGGTGAGTTGTTGAGCTAAATCGTCAAGAAAGAAAGAAATGTTCAAGAAAGTGAAGTTCACGCGAACAGTTTTGGTACGAAAAACCCGTAATTGTGTTTTGGGATTGGCAGTGTTTGTTGCTTACGGATTTTTGTCTCGGGGTGACGCATTAAATTCCGAGACATATTATGACATCTTAACTGAAATGAGTCGCACAATCCAAAACAAGAGGCGTAACATGCTCAGTAAGGCGATTCTTTTGCTTCACGATAATGTCGGTTCGCACGTGGCACATGGAACCCAAGACTGCATCACATCATATGACTAGGAACACTTTGATCACCCTCCATATAGCCCTAATCTAGCGCTCAGTTACTACGACTTGTTTCTTGACTTAAAAACACCTAGACGATCAACGCCAATACGATGACAATGATGTGAAAAAAGCCGTGCTGCAGGAGTCGGCGAATCCGGCAGCAGATTTTGTTTAGGATGTGCGATATGATAAGAGCCTTAATATTGATTAATTGTATTGAAAAGTAAATTAAGGCTGTATTCAGCGGAAACGATAGTGGAACAGAAAAAAATGGTCCGATTCAAAGAAATTTAAAAGCTGCTATTCACCAAAGAAAACTTATGCTCTCTGATTGATAAGATTGATAAGCTGTATTCAGCGGAAACGATAGTGGAACAGAAAACAATGGTCCGATTCAAAGAAATTTAAAAGCTGGTATTCACCAAAGAAAGCTTATGCTCTCTGATTGATAAGATTGATAAGCTGTATTCAGCGGAAACGATAGTGGAACAGAAAACAATGGTCCGATTCAAAGAAATTTAAAAGCTGGTATTCACCAAAGAAAGCTTATGCTCTCTGATTGATAAGATTGATAAGCTGTATTCAGCGGAAACGATAATGGAACAGAAAACAATGGTCCGATTCAAAGAAATTTAAAAGCTGGTATTCACCAAAGAAAACTTATGCTCTCTGATTGATAAGATTGATAAGCTGTATTCAGCGGAAACGATAGTGGAACAGAAAACAATGGTCCGATTCAAAGAAATTTAAAAGCTGGTATTCACCAAAGAAAGCTTATGCTCTCTGATTGATAAGATTCCAAATTAATTGTTTTTTTTAGCTTCTACCACAATTAAATATATTGCTACCAGTTGGACGAATTAATTGATTCCATGAAATAGAAACGGTAAGAGTTGACTAACAAGTAAGGTGTAGTTTTTCACCATAACACGCCAGCCTTCATACAAACTTGATGATTCGCCTGAAGCTGTTACAGATTGAAAGGGATGGGCCTCCTCAGCATATTTGCCAAATCCTTCTTTTGATTTTTACTGAATTCTTTAGATGAAAAAACAATTAGTTCCAATGAGGACGTTAAAATCACTTAATTCAATTGTTTTTTAAGTAAAGATTAGAAGTTTCACCAGTGTGAAATTATGATCAATATATAATTGAATAAAATAGCTATATACTATAAAAAATTGCTCATTTACACTCAAAAGAAATCGAAATTACTTTCCAAACATCCCAATTAACAACAAATACAATTCACTTTAATAGGAAACATTTCACTTTTATTGTTTTTTTATTCATTAAATACCACGTAGGATATTAAAAGTTCAGATATTGTCCATCCAAGCTTGTAATAAGATACATACATATATGTGGGTAACTACCCATTATTAAGGTCATACAGTATACGCCGGATATAAACGAGTCGTCTATAACTAGCTCTGGTTATTTATAAAAAGTCTCAATAAGTCAAACTTGTAGGTGCTATCAAATTTTACGATCATATATGAAAAGTACGGCGACAAACACTATTCGGTTTTACGGTTATTAAATGTTTATGACGTTTTACTGTGTTTTCCTTCTTCATGGTTAGATATCATACTTTACAGGAACAAAAAAAGGTATATTTTCTTATTTTCTTTTATGACTCTCGGTGTGCACATGCGCTTCCTTGTATGGATCTTCCAAATATTTCTTTATAATGAGAAAAAGGAAAAAGCAAAAATATGTAGGTCGAGTTATGTAGCATAAAACAAAAAATACCTCTATATCTGCAACATACTTCACAGTTATTTATTTCGTTGCTTTACTTCTAGTACGTCATCGTAAATTTCGAGTTTTCAAATACCGTCCGAAAACTGCTTATTGTATGGAGATTATAGGCCCTACGAAACGGGTAGTATACTTCGTAAATCTTTGTGTTAAGAGCCTACTTAACGATTCATATTTTTAAGTTATGCGTATTTTTGAAATGCCTTGCTTAAAAATTTGATAATTCTTTTCTATAACTGAAATAGCAAATTTAAAAAAAATCAATAATATGTACATTTTATCAAACTCAAAACAAAAAGCCCAAGAAACACACAATAAGTTTAAGGAAGAATGCAGTAATAAAGCTAGTATTAGAGAAAAACATTTGTATGGCTTAAATTAACAAAGTCAACATACAAAATAATAAGCAAAAAATATGTGAAAATAACATAATTTTCTTAGACGTTCAAGGTATTTTCACAAAGAAGTCCGTGTTTCAAATCATAATTTAATTACGAAGTCCTACTATAACGTTTCACAGCAATTGTGTCAAATTGCGCCTTGCACTATGACGATACATCCATTTACACATTTCTCTTTCTTGAGCAATTCTTAATTGACAAAAAAACGTTCCACAAACTTTAAATATCAACTCATCACAATGCTGCAATTTCTCCCTATTTTAAAACAGTTCATTTAAAACTATGTTTTGATATAATTCACCAAATTCTGGAAGAATTGGAAAAATGCTCAACTTGCAAAGAGCTTATAAAAATGCACAGAGTTATGGAAATAACACTGAGATCAATGTTCAAAAAGACTCCTTTAACAATAATAATCCTTGAAAATAATGATTATAAACTATACTGGGAGAGGACAATACACACAGAGAGAGACAAATTACTAGTAACAGACCAGATATTATACTTATTGACAAAAAACAAAAGAAAACTTACAAAATAGATATTCCGATACCAAATTATACAAATACTATACAAATACGAAAAAGAAAAAAATAGTAATGTATGCAACACATGCGATCGGGCTAAAAATAGCTCTGGAACCAAAAAGTAGTAACAATAACACCGACAGTAAAATAATTTCTTCATCACATATAAACCTTGCAAATAGCAGTCATTATAAAAACAACTATAGTAAAAAAATTTCTCAGTCAATAATATTAGGAAACACAAATATTGTTGATTTAGATCTGACACTTGTTTTTGACTAACTTTTGGCATCTGAATACAAAAATGACCCCAGTTTCTGTCTATGACATCAACTTTTCAAGATGCAGGATACCCCACTTCATCCCAAAAGGCATATATAGGAAAATAAAGCAAAAAATACCAAATATACTGTTCACAGAGAATAATTTTATTTATACAAAAGCTATATACCTATACAGCTTCTGCAAATTAAATTATGTTCATACAAGTTGTAAAGTTCTGTGACCAAACGGCAAAGATACGCATTAAGGTAAAATTTTCGATTATATCTTTTCCTGGAATTTTTCAATCTGTGGACAATCTCGATGCTTCAAGAAAAGTCAGCCATCATATGTACATCCCATCTACCCTGAAATTGTGCCTCCGTGATCTTTAAATCTTGGTACAATCTCTCACACTGCTCACAGAGTGTTCACATTAATATAAGCTATAGAGAAAAACTTGACGTGATTGAAAAAAGCTAACTACGGTTTTGAAATCAGCATGTCTATTTAACTTTAGAACACCTGAAAAATCGAATTCAACAAAAATTGGGTTAAAAATAATTCCCCAGTGTTGTAGATCTCATAAACTGACTGATATTCATCATTTGATCAACACTATCGTAGCTACGATAATAACCTTTAAATTTTCATACCAAATTTCATAAAATTTGTAGTAAATACAGTTTTGTGATGGATAATAAAACCGTGCAATATCAGCCGTGTACAGGCCGGGCGCATAAATACGTGGATTCCGTGAAAAGTTTACTGGCGATAGGATGAGGAAGTGCGAGAAATTTACACCGTAATAAGAAACATGGATGAAAATGTTTTGAAGATTAACCAACCTTTTATTCTTTCTCGGATGCAAAAACGTTTTGACTATGGAAGGGAATACTTTGGAAAAATGTAAATAAATGTGTTTTGTCGAAAAATTGTGTACTACTTACTAAGCTCAATAGAAAGAGAACCTCGTGTATTTACAAAATATTGTAAACATTTCAGAAATGCGTTTCTAATTTTTTTTAGATTTTGAAGGGTATTATTTATTAATTGTTTATTAGCAATTACTACTTACTAAACTCAATAGAAAGAGGACAGCCTTTGTGTATTTACAAAATATTGTAAACATTTCAGAAGTGCGTTTTTAATTTTTTTTAAATTTTGAAGGAAAATGTTAATTAATTGTTTATTAGCAATTACTACTTACTAAACTGAAAGAATATTGCGTCTTCTGGTGTCCCACAGGGGTCAAATCTTGGACCACTACTGTTCTGCACTTACATCAATGATCTCCTTACTGCAATTGATTGCAAAGTTTTGGCTTATGCCGATGACTTAAAAATATTTTCCTTCGGTTGCATCTGTTTCTGGTTGCTTGTTCTTACAGCATCGTCTTGACTTTATTTATAATTGGTGTGATTCCAACAAAATAATGCTCAATGTTAGCAAATGCAGGGTGGTAACTTACTCCAAGTGCAATAACCATATTATGTTATTCAGTTGACCAAACTTTTTTGACTAGACAAGTTGAGGTAAAGGATCGAAACATATCCACTTCATATGTAATTCTGCTTTTCGTTCTTTGAGTTTTATCATTCGTTCATGCCGACGATTCGTTAACCCCTCTACTCTCCGACTATTATTTTACACGTTTGTTCGCTCCAAACTTGAATATGCTGCCATTGTTTGGTACCCACACTATATATACTTACATCTGTAGTATGAGAGAGTCAAAAAGAGGTTTTTAAAATATCTGGCACTCAAAGTGAGTGACGTGTATCCTCCTCGTGGTGTTGACTACATCAGCTTGCTTCGTGATTTTCAGTTTCAGTCACTTGCAGAGAGGCGTGAGGTTCTTAATTCCAAGTTCTTAATGAAACTTATTAATAATTCTATTGACGCCTCTTCCATTTTGTCGCAGGTAAATTTTCGTGTGCCTAGGGGATCGAATAGATCTAATGACACTTTTTCGGTCCCTAGAGCTAAAACAAATGCGTTGTACAAAGTTCCTCTGGCGCATATGTGTAGCAATGCCAATGCTTTGTTTGAGAATCCTTTTCGATAGTCTTGGTGATGGTGATTGATTCTTGTGCGGTCTTGATGTATATACAATATTTCTTTCTTTTCCTTATATACATATATTACTTTGTAGTTACCTAGTTATTATTTGTATTTTTTCAATGTATTTTTATTTATTTCTGTCCTCTAATTGGTCTTTGACTGTTGGACAAATAAAGATTATTATTATTATTATCATTAGAAAGAGGACAGCCTTCGTGTATTTACAAAGTATTTTAAACATTTCAGAAATGCTTTTTTAATATTTTTTTAAATCTTGAAATGAATTGTTTATTAACAATTAATGTTTACTCCAAACGTATCTCAATCTTAAAAGGAATTTATATAAGCTTTTTCTAACTCGTAAAACAATAATAATGGCATTCTCCAAAAATTGAGGTTGGTACAGGTATCAAAGTTTAATTAATGAATATTGAATATTTGGAAAATTTAATTATCCAGATGGAAGGAAATATTTATTGTAAATAATTTACATTTTGTAAACGTAATAAATAGTCCTATTTCACTTTAAACGGTGGTGATTGATGTGTCTGTCTAATATGAGAATAAATTAATTTGAACAATATTTCAGGCATATAAATCCATCGCCAATAACCCTTTAATGCAGCAAAATTTAAATCATAAATACAATACAATGTGAATTTCAAATTAAATATGTTATATTGCAGATGGCAACAAAATAAAATAGTCACAAATTCATTATGTCTTAAGGCCCCTTTAGAGGATCAATATTATTGAGCAATATTTTTCGAGTTCAATAATATTGTACAATACGTTTTACCCTACATTATTCAATAATATTGCACAATATTTCGTGCATTATGATTTAGTAGTACGAATTCTTTTGCTGTTTACGGTATGTTGACTGACGCTGAAACTGCTTGCGTAGCTATCGCACTTTCTTTTGCTTTAAAGAAAAAGAAAACACGGCGCTGGACAAAAGAATGGTACAGGAAAAGGTCAATTTATACTCATGAAAATCTTCTAAATGACTTAAGATTTAGTGAACCAAGTGATTACAAGAATTATTTGCGGATGGATGCATCAACTTTTTACGAGTTGCTCACATTGCTTACTCCACTGATCGAAAAAAAGAATACGAATATGCGGGAAGCTATACCAGCAAGTCAGCGCTTATCAATTACCTTGCGGTATTTAGCGACGGGAAATACATTTCAAGACCTAAAATTCATAATGCTGGTAACTGTCGATATAACTGTATACATTCTATTAGAAATGCCCGTTCATTGTTTTTACTGTCTTTTTTCTTACTAGCCATAATTAATTATTTAATCACGTACTTATTTTTATTTACGCACTTTACAAGGAGACGTCCTAAAAGCAACTAACCAATATTGCGCAATAACAATTCTAGACGGAACAATATTTTTACATTGTGCAATAACATTTCAACTTTGTTCAAACTTCACTCAATCATTGTGCAAACCGTCAATATTTCTTCCAGGCGGTCAATATTATTGCCCAATTTTTAATATTGCTCAATAATATTGATCGTTTAAAGGGGCCTTTACACAATTAATATACAAAGGATACTAGGAAAGTTTTGCAATATGACGCAACAATGAATCGTAGGAAGCTGCTTGTTGCTGCATGTTGAGATATGTTTATATGTGCACAGTAGCCGCCGCGCCATGTCGATGGGTTCAGTTATTCATTAGCAGTGAGAGTGTAAAGTGCTTGCAATGGCATCGTGGTCACGAAATGAGATAAGGGCAGTTTTGCGTTGTAATTTCGTGCGTGGTTTAAACATAGACCAGTGCTTCGAAGAAATGACTCTTGCACTAGGACATGTTTGTCCACATCGCACAACGATATTCAGGTGGTATAGAAAATTCCAAAGGAGAATTTTAACAGTCGAGGATGTTGAGAGGCCGGAAAGGCCACGAACGTTAGTTACGGAGGGAAACGTTACTACTGTGAAGAAAATGCTTGGCGAGGACAGGCGAGTGACCTACCAACAGATAGAGGGTACTTCAAGCCTAAATGCACCAGCAATTCGTTCGATTCTGCACGTGAAGAAACTTTGTTCTCTATGGGTGCCGCATCAACTGACTGAAGAGCAGATGTCACTACGTGTGACTTGATGGCGGGAGATGCTAAAAGAGTTTAGTAAGGGACAATCTCGGTATGTGAACAACATCGTGACAGATGACAAAACTTGGCTGTACTATTACGATGTGCTGACCAAAGCTCAAAACAAAGTTTGGGTCTTTGATGAGGACACACCCATAGTTGTCAGAAAATCCCGATCTGTAAAGAAGAAAATGATAGCTTTATTTTTCAAATCGAGTGGAATTGTGGAACACGTCATTTTGGACACACAGAAGACAGTCACAGCTAAGTGGCATACTGAACAGTGCCTGCCTAAAGTCATTGGATCTATGAAGAACCTGCGGCCAAAGTCAAGAATGGACACCTGGTTCATTCATCACGATAATGCTCTAGCTCACGACGCCAAAGCCTGCACCGAATATTTGACCACGACAGGATTGAAATTTCTCGAGCACCTTCCCTACAGTCCAGATCTTGCTCCCTGCGACTTTGCATTGTTCCCGCATGTGAAAATGAAGCTCAAAGAGAAGCTGTTTTCCAGTGATGAGGACCTTCTGCGGGCTTGGGACAACGAGTGTGCTTTACTGCCTAGTGAAACTTGGCGGAACTGGTTTCGGAGGATGGAGAGGTGTATTGAGTGTAGAGGAAATTACTTCGAAAAAATTAAATAAAAAAAGCTGTATTACAAAACTTTCCTAGTACCCTTTGTATATGTAAATAATTCACGCGCCAACAGAAGTATTTTAAATTGAATTACGTACCCCAAGATTTGCAAAATCCAATAAAACTAATAGCTGGCAGTAACGTAACTTATGTTAATCTATTTGAAGCCGTAAAAGTAAAAATTTCCACTGAAATTCAACAGCTTTCCAATTGTTTCAATTTCTCGTCTGCCCCTAGAATATCTCCATATTTGAATATACACACATCAGTATTTTTCTAAAATCAAAATGTGAACACCAGTTAGGAATGCACAGGATTATTTCTTTTATGACGATGGTAAAAGTTTATAATATGATATTCATGACAAAACAACACCAGCGAGCACTTTTTATTCTATAGAATACATCATTCTGTTCTTTTTATAAAAGAAAAAGTCACATATGGCGCATTTGGGAATAAAATTTAATGTTTTTATAAGTCGATTTCACGCGAATAAACTTACATGCATAAGCATTGTGGCAATTTTACTTTTTCTTTTTTCAACCAACTGTATATAATGGATGGGAAACTTCTCGGCAATGTATAATATAATCAACATATCAAAAAACGCATGTAACTGGTTTTACTCTATCGAGTCTATATAAAGGATGATCTGTCTTTACAGTATGGATTAGTGAAATCATCAGAGGCCGTAAAAATTAGTTGCACTTGCAATACAAAGCAAATTTTCTTAAGTCACGATAACAATCTAGTCTAGAAGTAAATATGACAAATAGATTATAGTCATTTAGAGACCTAAATCGTTGCTAATGAAATAAACATGTATAAGCAAAGAATCAGTAGTATGATTTCGAAATTTATTAATAAAATGAAGATCAGTAATGTAACAAATCCGTTGAATTTGATGGAGGAGCCTGTGGTTGATTAACTAAATCACTAAGGTTGATATATAACCCCTTTCCACATTAACTCTCGTAATAAGTTGTCATCATCAGCAGATAATTGCAAAGTATCGCACCTGGTAAATCACGGCGAAAAATACCTGTACGAAAACAAACTTCGTACGCGATCTGTACCGTTGAGAACCAAAATGTATCTTTGTGTACATTTTGGTTACAAGTTTTGGTAACAAATCCGGTTCTCCTAGTAATATTAGTAGAAACAAAAAAGCAGCTGCAAGAAGATATTAATATTCATGAAAAGAAATAAACAAAAAACTAAAACAATGATAATCGGATAACTAAAAAACACAACAAACAAATAGACAAAGAAGTTCTAGAACAAGTAAATAAATTTGTATACTTAGGAGGAACAGTAGAAGACGAGATAAACGAGAGAATAACGAAAACTGACAGCAAAAAGAGTAACTTTTTAGACAAAAACGAAATGCCCAAACAATTACAAACAGAGACAGAAAAATTGTAAAGGCAACACCGACATGAGCATGTGAATATTGGATAATAGCACAAACAGAGAAAAGAAAGTTTACCATTATGGAAATGGTTCCTGAGAATATTATAAGGAAAAATAAAAAATGATAAAATTATAAACCAGGTATTTATGAAAAACCTAAACACAGTTCTTGTTGAAATAACGACAGATCAAGGTCATCTTGGGTGGTTAGACCTAGAGATCAGAACACATTAATTAGACAAATATTCGAGGCGAAATAATGGGAAAAAAAGAAGAGAAGCAGACCAAAAATAACGTGAAGGAAGCGATACGGACTTCAGTTGAGAAAAGAGGAATAAAATGAAAGATATAAAAGTGTTAGCAAAGCAACTGAATGCTCAACTCCAAAACTCTCGAAAGATACATGAGCTCTCAGGAATAAGTAAATAAATAAATAAATATTTATTAACTTCAGAACAAGACCAATTACAACTAGTCAAAAATCAATACCTATTTATACCGATGGCAACCAATTGGAGTCCAATATGAGGGTTTGGCAAGAACGCGATTTCGACAAATGAGATATGAATATACTGATGCGAAATTCTATGTAGAAAAACAGCTCTCAAGGCTGCTAAGTCTAATTACGAGAATGAAGCCAGAGAAGAACTCCAAACGTCGGGACTAAAATAGATGTGGAATGATTGTAGTGGAATAGAATCTATGGCCGCCTCTAGTACGCAACGATCAAACCAATACGGGTTCTCCACCAACTAAAAAGATGAAGAAGCAGATGACTTTTAAGAATAAATGTGATTCTCTTGGTTAACCACAGTGAGAAATAGTATAATTACAGCAGGTGACTACAGAAAAATAATCGAAAAATCTAGGAGTAATGATTGAAAGCAATTAGGAGGAATTGCTATAGACATAATGTAAACCTATGTAACTATTACCTGTTTTCTATAGTTAAAAGACATTTCAAGAGAAGATAATTTTTGTCAAGCAGATTTAAAAAACATTTTTAGGTTTACAATTGTATATAAATATATAGTTAAGCAAGTCACAATGTGAAGTGAATGAAAATTAATATTTTCTGAAAAATGTTTTGCTCGGTAGCTTAATTGACTAGAACTGCCATCTGGAAATCGGTAGATACTGGTTCTAGTTCTGGTCCGACACAGAAAACGTTTCGTTAATTTTCTAGAATTCGGATAACTATGGAATAGCAAAGAATATTAGTTTTCGACATCTTTCGATTGTGTTTCTTCAAAGCCATCGAAATTCTTTTTAATTCAGGGATTATCTGCACAATTTACGAGTACGAGAATCAAAATTAGAAAAAAATATCGTGTAGAACTTGTGACATAAAACACCTCATCCTTTAGAGTCTGCCTCATTTCGCTCATCGGGTCCAAAACTTGGGCTAGTACGGTAGAACCTGCTTTATGACACTCATTCTTTCATAAAGCCTTACCTATTTGTATTTAGCAAGTAATGCTTCATTAAAATAAATTGAAACTACTCAAAGCGTAGAGAAAACGTATTTTTGATCAAAGTTTCTTAGAAGAATGTTAAAAGGAATCATTCTATTATTAATAACACCCTATCTACTATCTATCATATCATTTCGATACAGAAAAAAGATGGAAAACTGGCGCCTCCCTCTCTCGTCCAGTATACTGAACGACAAAGAGAGAATCGCGTCTATCTTCGCTTGTCGATAACAAAGTTATCAGAGCATATAAGGCAGACGCAGTGCGTAACGGCTATTTGCCAATTAAAAGAATGTTAAAAGGAATCATTCTATACGATAGACGCTACCAAGGAATCGTTCATTAATAACGCAAATCTGCCTGACGATCCGTGATATCGGTGAAACATATGTAGTAGATAGGGTGTTATTAATAATAGAATGATTCCTTTTAACATTCTCTTAATTGGCAAATAGCCGTTACGCAATGCGTCTGTCTGATATGCTCTGATAACTTTGTTATCGACAAGCGAAGATAGACGCGATTCTCGCTTCATCGTTCAGTATACTGGACGAGAGAGGGAGGCGCCAGTTTTTCAAAGTTTCTTACAGTTCATTTTCACAGTAATGTATATACGGTCGAACAAATTTTATTAAAAGTTATACAAATATCTAAACTAACAATGCTATCATTATCCTTCACGCGATACCTAACCGAAACGAAACTATAAACTACAACAGTCCAGACAGATTTTAACCGCATAATACCTAAATGCTCCGTGGAACTTTACCAATTAGTTTCTACATGTAATCCAGACAGTTTGCGTGAATGTCCTTAAAGAAACCCTACACATGTACAATATAACTTCACTACATTCTATGCCATTCCCAATCCACATTTCGAAAGTACTATAATTAACGGAATTAACTCCTTAGTGACATCTATCTACTGTAAAGTGAACTTGCGCAACGAGCGAGATTTTTCTTCAAGAAACACTGAAGTGTTACAATCTAATTGGCAATTTCTTTAAGCTATTAGAGAAAATTTAATGCTCCTAGACGTTAAAGTAATGTGTTTCAGCAATGGGAATTGGTCTATTACAATTCTCTCGTGCAGTAATTAGTTTACATATAAAAACAAAATATTTTATACAAACTGGTCTTCTGAATGTTACTATTAGAAACTTAATATAGTATAAACGTTTTACTCTTTGGAAAATGTATCTTTACTTGTCTACAATAAATGTGATATAAATTCAAATCTATAGCAAAATATAATAAAAATTATAATCAAGGTTGGAACTAAATGAAGAAATGATCTACATTGAAATTTTCATATAACTAGAGATTGTCTGTTTTGCCAGTGAACAGTAGATATGTCCGGTACAGACTGGGCTTGCGTTGAGCGGGATGATTTTATTTATAGCTATATCACGCATTTGTGTATTAGTTCACTCGAGTAAGTTCTAGAGTGTATTCTGCTGGCACCAAAAGTACACAGGCGAAATGTTACATAAACAAAGACACGAGTTACAAAGATTCGTCAAATTATTAAATATTGTGCCAGATTAGGACCGATCTTCTTTTACTGCTTTCTGTCTAGCCGATTATCATGCTTCAACGCCTCCTGAACTGAATTATGCGAGGGGAATCCAATATCCGAGATTAATCGGACACAAGTCCTCGCTAAACGTATGTGTTAGTGATAAATACTTACTTATATTGATATAGTCTTATAAGAGTTCTGAATAAACCTTATTTACTACAATCAGACTTGTATGTAAAGTGCAACGAGCACATTAAAACCTCTTGTCGAGGTGAAAATATTTATCTGCAAATAAGCATACACATTTGGCAGCACAAGCAGATTCCTATTAAAAATTGGTATATGGTAGATAGATGGTACATGCGAAGTCGCGAACCATTACGCAAACGGTATTGATAACTATTTAAAATGTAAACATACATGCAATTGTTATTAAAACCAAGAATGATCGATTATATATTAAGTTATCGAAGAATTTTTAAGTTTGGTTTTATGTAAATATTTTTATTTTATTTTAATGAATGTATTGAAGATTTAGAAGTGAAATTAATCTGACTACAATCAGGTCGCAGTTATCGAACTAGATTAACGCTTTGTAACCCGTGTTTTTGTCTACGTAATATCATCTCTTATTAGTTTTACTTATTACACATAATTGTAATAATTCTTCCATTTATAATTTTTTTATTATTCTTATTTAAACCCACGTAAAAGAAAAATAAATATTTTGTGCAAAAATATAGAAAAATTCCGAAATGTTTACAAGTATCACTACTATTTTTAATCCACTACACTTTCACATCATATTTGGAAATTATCTTGTTCATTAATCTAAACATCCCCCACGTAAATCAATATTCCTGCTATCACGAAATACCCTTATTAATATCTATCCATTTACATGGACGAGCCTAAATAAAATCTAAAACACGAACTAATTCTATGCGCGTATCGCGATACACGTGATTGCACTAACAAAATCAATGCATGCAGACTCAGTCAAAGAAATGGATGCGCCGCTATTTCTAAATAAAATAAGAGCTCCAATCAGAAACACACAATTCAGAACTGCAACGAAACCATCCGCAGACAAGCAGAGCCATTCAACTGGTGAAGTGCTCTTTCCGGTTGCAAGGCACTTAACGACTTGTTACGTTTGGTACAAGGGGAAGTGTTCTTATATTACCGAGCGCTACCTGCAAAATGTCCCACTTTAAGCTTTCACAGTTGTCATTTCGAGAACATTTGTTGGAGGTTATGGATTCTAATCAAGTATCTGTTATTTATTTCGTAATAAATCTGCTGAATTTCTGTCGTTGAATTCTGTTATTTATTATGAATTAAGTCTCAACTCTGTTAGAATTCCTGAATAAACAAATAAATTCTTTAAAAGCAATAGATTCAATGACATTGTCTACAATAATACATCGCTCGATTAGGTTATTAATTTCAATAGTAATTAAGTGTTACATTCTAAATTTTATATTGGCAGTTGGTTAATCCAGGTTTATAATTATTATTTATATTGATCCTTCTTCTTAAGTGTTTAAGGCTTTAATAGTAAAAGCCTTAAACACTTAAGAAGCTTTATTTTCGCTTTTTCAACAAGTGAACATGAGATCGAAGGAAAAAATAAAAGAAGAATATTCGTCTTCCTGAAAATCATTTGAAAGAAGAAGATACGTATGCCTTTTTAGCAAAATGAATTTTTGAACTGAATACTGGTAAAGACTTCGAAATGGTTAACAAAAAAGCAGTTCTTACTGTAATGACGACGCACCTACAATTTTACTAATAATAATACACTTATAATTACATACATAAATTGACAATGAATATCAAAAAAGAGCAAAGATGATAAATAGATAAAAAGTCAAAGCTAGGCTAGAAACGGTTCAAGAATAATTATATAAAAGACAGAGAATTAAGTTTGAACCTTTAGAAAACTGAACCGTATTCAGAATATATTTAAATGCAATACAATGTGGAGAAACTAAATCAAGAACCAAAGTTGCTGTAGATTTTCGGCCAAGGTCAAGAAAAAAGTCGTAGAAGAAACAAAGTGAAGATTAGTTCATGATAAATTAAAAGTAGAAGAAGGATATTACTGAATGTTGGAGAGGAAGTAAATAAAGAAGGAAAGGAATTGTTATCCAATCCAACAGACGTATGGATTAGTATTTGGTGACTACATTATCTTTTCATCAACCCTCCATCACTATAGTATATTTCACTTACTGCGTTACTATAATTAGGTGTAACCCACCCATGCGTTTAAAGTGTCTGCGTTTCTTAACTGCCAAATTCAAATATACATATAATGTAATTATTTGAAGTAAGGAGCACTAAAATACCGAACAAATTTTGTTTTAGTCATAAATCTATTATTTTATTTCAACTTATATGTTGTTTATTTATATTTCATTAAAAAAAGGAAACAAAAAAATTGTATTAAATGGATTATGTAATTCTAGTGATAATTAAAAAACTTTTTAAGCAAATCCTCTGCGGATTACTGAATTCGAAAGCTAAAAAGATAAAGAAAATAAAGTTATTTAATAATATTTTTGTAAACAAAGTAAAATTTTGCGTAAAAATTGAACTAAGTACGAGGGAGCGTTTTTGTATTCGCGGAATGGGGGACAAGGGGAAATAAAAAAAACAAATTATTTTTCTTTTTCAATATATTCACCTGCAAGACGGATACATTTTTCACATCTTTCAATTAATTTATTTATACCCTCATAAAAAAATGATTTCTCTTTATCTGCAAAATACGCCGAAACTGCCTCCTTGACTTCATCATCGGCAGTAAATTTTTTACCCCGCAGCTCTTTTTTCATTTTCGGAAACAGGTAATAATCACTCGGGGCCAGGTCTGGGCTGTACGGTGGGTGATTCACAATTTCGAAGCCCACCTTATGCAGGGCAGCTAACGCAACGCGGCTCTTGTGGACGGGCGCGTTGTCGTGCAAAAGCAGAACACCTTTTGTCAATTTTCCCCGTCTTTTCTCTTCAATGGCTTCTTTTAGTCGCTCTAATATTGAAGCGTAATATTCTCCGGTTATAGAAACACCTTTATCTTTATAATCAATCAACAATATTCCTTCCGAGTCCCAAAATACCGTTGCCATGAGTTTCCCAGCTGATTGTGACACTTTAAATTCCTTGGGAGGTGCTGTGCCCTTTTTATGCCACTGCATGGAGTCTTGTTTGGACTCAGGTTCATAATGATGAACCCAAGTTTCGTCTCCAGTAACAATTCCACTCAATACACCATCCTTGTCTTCATTACAGAGGTCCAAAAATGCACGCGAACACTCTACGCGCTGTTGTTTTTGCGGCGGCGTGAGCATTCTCGGCATTCCATCTTGCGCTGACCTTAGACACGCCGAGATGATCGTGCAGGATTTTAAAAATTGTTGTATCGGATACTCCAACCATTTCTGCGAGTTGTTTCTTCTTTAGTCGAGCATCTTCGAGTACAATTTGTTCAACTTTTTGGATAAGTGCTGGCGTGGTCACCTCAATGCTGATGCCCGGCCTCGGGTCGTCTTCAAGGGATTCCCTTCCTTGTTTAAATAAACTATGCCACTTGTATACCATGGTTTTTCCTGGACAAGAGTCGCCGTAAACCAATGACATCTCATTCATTATGGCCGCGACTGATTTTCCTTGCCTGGTAAGGAACTTTATAACGGCACGATATTCGATTTTTCCATATTTCACTTTTCACTCCTGATTATGTTACTTGGTTGACGATAGCTCAAAGACTAACTGTCTAATAACAATGAAACTTCGTATTTATACTAATCATGAGTCGCTGCACAGGCCACGCCCCCAATGCGCCTACTCACCCCTCTACAACCCGCTCATTCCGCGAATATAAAAACGCTCCCTCGTACCAACAAAATTGTAGTCACAAATCCATCAAACATATCATCATGGTTTTCGCAGATGTTTGTCAATTCTGAATGTGTTGATTGATAACAATTAGTACACAGTGGGTAACTGTGACTTTTACAAATAAAAATGTCGCACTTGCAGCATGTTGTTTTTGTTTTACGGTCCTTTTTATTACCGCATACCTGACAACGACTCTGTTTAAGTATTTTGGCTGGTGGTGATATGTCTTCGGGTTCATTCTACTTTCCAGAAAGTTGTTTGGTAAATTTTTGGCAGCTTATTTTGATATTAGTTGGCAATGTCTTAATTGTGCTACGTTTTTCCATATGTGGCGTAACGCCAAATCCTTGATGAAAGGTGAACGCTTTTTGTATTTTAGTGGTGGATTTTGAGTGCACAACAAAACAATACGTGCATTTATGGCAGCCACATTCAGCAAAGAGTAGAATATTACCAGAGGCCAGCGATTACAATTTCTGGCTACGTTATATGTAGAACATAACTGGTCAGTCGTATCGACTCCTCCTTTGGTTTTGTTATAAAACTCAATTATTTCGAGCAAATACTTTGGAACATCTAGCAGCTTACCATCTCTATACATGGTAGAGAGCAATTAAACACACTTATTTTTTTTTGGAATGTACGATAATATCGTACTTTTCTTTCTAAACCCAAAAATCGTCGAATAAGTTGCAAAGTAATCGCTAAAACTATGTACAAGGTTACTATCAATGGGTATAAAACACCCAAAAAAATGAAACGCTATCGCGGGTGTAAACCACCCAAGCTCTTTTTAAAATAAATTTTATATAAATATAATCTCGGATTAATGTAATAGAATGTACTTCTAAACATGAAAAACCATTCAAAGGTGGATAACATTATAATAAAGGGACGATTTTCATAGAAAATTATATAGTTTACTTAAAAGTTCAGCCTTTTGGGTGGAATCCACCCAGACGATAGTAACGGAGGGTTAAGAAAGAAAGAATTTGAAAAACATTGCAGAAGTAAATGGTGTAAGTATAATGGAAAGAAACTGAGTTGTTTCAAAAACAAAAAGCCATTCCCTGAAGATTGTGTGAAATCTTTACATCGGATATATCAGTAGTGATTAGAAAAAATAAGATTTTCACTATTTGAAGATAATGACTACACAGTTTTTTCGAATTCCTGAATGTGCATAATCTCCGATAGATTTATTACCATATTGAAATACAGCAGTCAGCATTAATAACAATAGCTAATTATGCCTTCATATTATGGAGATGCCGGCGACCGACAATAAGTATAGCGTTACCAATCAAGCAAAATTTGATCTGACAAAAAAATATGAAAATCATGGCATTTAGCAATACGTAAGAATAAAAAATTTTCACGCAGAAGAAAATGCAATTTCATTCAATACGAATCAACCTTTGTTTATACAATTCACGTGTATATAAAAGATAATTGAACGAATAAGCACAGCGAAATTTACAAATTTGAAGTGTTGAAGCACTAGTACTAAGGAGCAACAAATACTTTAACCAGCATCCACCCAACTTCTTTGGAATATATGTCAGAATAAAATAGACATTAAGATATTTACGTAATATAATAAAATAATTCTCTACATAAAATACTATAACAACTTACGAACAAGTCAGAATTCTATAATCAAAATAAATTTTCTAGCATTGAAGTATCCCCATGGTTTTATGGCGTAATTATTGGTCATTGCTCCCAACCATCCAGTAATTCACTAAATCAACTATATATACTCTCTTATCATTAAATAGTGAAAACCTAATTCCTTTCTAATCGTTACTGACATATCCGATGGATAGGTTTCACACAATTTTCAAAGAATCGTTTTTTGATACAACCCAGTTTCTTTGCATTATGTTCATACCATTCACTTCTCTGAGTTTATTTTAAAGTCTTTCTTTTTGATAAGATAATTTAGCCTCTAAATTCTATTCCAGACGTCTGTTGAATAAAAGTTCTTTTCAGATTCTTTCATATGTACATCCCTTTCGCCTTTTGGTAACATTGTTCTATTTTTGCTTTAGCTAATGTTAAACTCTAAAAAATCCATCACATCAATTATGGCTTACAATTTTGGCAAAATCTTATATTTGCAGATGAAAAATTATTCTAATCATCTAACGATAGCAAAATGTATCCAAACAAATCACACAAGCATATCAATAAATCGGGACATTTTTCGATTAATGTTTGTCTTTTGATTAGCTATAGGGAAACATGAGCATTATGAAGTTTGAAAATGTTTTGAAAAATATGTATTTTGAAAAACATTTTTTCGAACAAGATAGTAATCCAATTCAATCCAATACTTACAGCAGTTTACATAGTTTTAAATTTACTGTAAGCTATTGATATTAATGTAACACATTTGGCAACCGAAACAGCTGGAATCTCATAGAAAATGTCTGGAGTTCAATGATATAGCGTACAATATAAATTAAAATAAGATGTATAGATAATGAAAAGTTCTGGGAAATTGTTGGCAATACATGAAATACCTAATTTGATGAAGAAAACTATATTCAGTACAGAATTGCAATTACGTTTTTCCAGGTTTTGTACTGCGATAATTGTAAAGATATTTCGATTTTCATACTAGCAACTTCTTTGGGATCTGCTACCAATGAAACACCGATTATTACAACGATCATAGAACGAAACTCTGAAGAAAGTTGTATTTTTGATAACAACGTTTGTAAAAGCCTTTGCAAATAAAAATTCAAAAAATAAGAAGTGATAAAAGACAGAATTTTAAAATATTGCGTATTTACACATTCTTTAACTTCAAATAATTTATCAGACAAAAAGAATTGATGCTTCTAACATTTTTTTAAACATTTTTTGCTTAATTTTCTAAATTATTTTTGTTATCTATACGAAAACTTTTGTAATATTCAATGTTAGAATACCAGATTTTTTGTTATCTTAAATAACAGCTTTCATATTATTATTAGTGATTTCAACTTTACCAAATGGAAATATATGCTGTCATAATCGAATATTTACATTTTACGATTTTTCAACATATGCTACGTATACACATGTAAACAAGTTGTATCAACACCAAGGTAATTATTATCATAATTATTGCTCATATTGTATTCAATTACGAAATATTGTTTAGTTATGATATCTTTAATAAATAATAAGAAAACTTTCATAAACTAATAGTTCACCTTGCTGCACTGAGAACACAGTTTCATTTTCCATTCCTTATCGAGAATTTTTTTTTAATTACCGTCAAATTCACAACTCCCTTTAGCTTATACCATATTAAGCGAATAACATGCACAAAAACGTATTAATCAGAAATTCAATTAGAGACTTCTTCCCTCTACCCCGCTTCCTCTACTATTTAGAATACATCCCCATTTTACACACATTCATGCAAACTAAAATTTCAACGTTACACTCGTCCAGTTTTTCACGTTTTAACTACCAAAAAATCCATTATCAGTTTTCAATATTGAGTTCATAAAAGTAAACTGTGCTTGTGAGAGATTTAACGTGAATTTTTTCGAAATAATTTCTGTTTATACAACGTCCATTTGGCAGTGCAGTGGTCAGTTAAATGGTTGATATATTTGTTCATTTTTTCATTTACTGTTTTTGTTTTATTTCAAAATACTTCAATTATTTCCAGTATAGCGCGCTTTTTTGCAGTTTTGTTTTTTAGCTGCCATTTAATGCAATTAATGTACATTAGTGCCAATGTTAACAAAACAAAATTACCAAAACGCATTGGTATATTTTAGCATGATAGTACGAAGCTTTTTTTTATTTCTTTTGTTTTAATAATTTGCTGTAATAATTGTTTTTTTTTTCATTTTGAAAATTATTATTTGAATTTTAATTAATTCTACTACATTATTATTTTCCTGTTATTTCCTATACCGTTTCTTGGATAGGTTATTCATATTGTCAAATACAATGCGATCAAAAATGGTAAAATCGTTCGCACATCTAAAAAATTGGTATTAAAATGATAGACATATTAATACATAGATCGACATCTTAATCCCAAAATCCCACAACTTAATACACAGCTTACATCATCTTTCCCCCTCTTTAAAGCCCTATATACAAGATATTACTGACCGCATCAGTAGGGTTCTTTTCAAAAACAACATCAAAACCATCTTCAAACCCCATTCCAAATTATCTGATCCTTTTTCCGTAAAAGACCATGTTTCTTTAGAGTCACCTGGTGTGTACAGGATTCCTTGCTCATGCGGCAGGCCATATATTGATGAAGCAAAGCGGTCTGTCGGCACTCGTGTTTCTGAACATGAGCGTTGTACCAGGTTGCTGCGCATAGGCTGGAAACCGGGCACCATATTCAGTTTAATTCGACCAAGATCCTATCCCGCACTAACCATTTCTATGGTCGCAAAGTCCGTGACACTATAGAGATCTTTAAGCACCCCAATAACCTTAACCGCGATGATGACTACCCCCTACATAACGCTTGGCAATCCTGCATCTCCAAACTACTCAACCGCAACCGTAACGCTCCATTGACCCATGACCCATTATTCATATATAAACCCGTCCCCCATCGACTTACACCAGTTTCAGTGCAGTAGTTCAGCCCTGAAGATGTCCCATACAAATGGGTACGCAACGTCGACAGATATACAAGTGACGCGGTTCCAGCCCGGAAACCCAGAAGCAGATAACATATTAATACAGTTTGAAAATGAATTCATATTTTAATATTAGACTCCGTTATTATTATAAATTTTCTAAATTACTGAATCGAAAAAAAGGATTTTTTTTAATTAAAACGTAAAAAGCTTTACAATGAATCGCAAATAAAAAGTATTTGAGTGTCTAATAAGTTATGTACAATAATATAAAAAGAAACGAATTTATTTCTGTTGAAATGCATGCATAAATCACCAGCATACACACCAAGATTTTGCACGATACCCAGGCCAGAAACGGAGATCATAATCAAATACAAGGTGCGGCAGAATGACCTCCCCGATTTGTGGAAGGGGTAGCCAGGGGCCGGGTGGGGGTACAGCGGTGATGCATACGTAGAAAGACAGCTCATCTCATGCAATTTCCAGTTCACATCATGGCATGGTCGGGAGTACACCGCGCTTTTGTTGTGGAGGAATTTATTAGAAATGGCGGTTCGCCGATATCGACGCAACGTGCTTTTCGTAATCGCTTCGCGCTCGCTGCTCATGATCCCGTTCCCGATAGAAAAACAATTCGCACCTGGGTGTTAAACTTTAGACAAACAAGTAGTGCATTAAAACGTAAATCTACTGGACGTCCTCGGACTTCAACAAGACCGGAAAATGTGGCTGCTGTGAGAGCTTCGGTTGGTCAATGTCCACGGCGTTCTGCACGAAAGCATGCGGCTGCCCTACGATTATCAGATCGAAGTGTCCGGAGAATTTTGCACCGAGAACTGAAAATGCACCCTTACAAAATTGCAACTACACAGGAGCTGGACGAAAGAGATTATGAAACCCGTACAACTTTGTGTCGAGAACTTCAAAACTTTCCTCGAAGAAATGTTGTGCTCTTCACGGATGAAGCACATTTTCACCTTTCAGGCATGGTTAACAAACAGAATTTCCGATATTGGGCAGACCATAACCCTCGGCAACTTCATCAACGACCACTACATAGTCCTAAAGTTACAGTGTGGTGTGCCGTGTTTGAGTTTGGTGTGTGGGATCCGTACTTCTTTGAAGAAAATGGTGTAACTGTAACGGTAACCTCCGATAGATATTGTTCACTACTCGAGAACTTTCTCAGGCCTAGATTGGTTGCTTTTTTTGATGAACGTGGACAGGAACATGTATGGTTCCAACAAGATGGTGCGACATCCCACACATCTTGTCATAGCCTTGGAATATTGAGAGAAATGTTGTCTGCCCGTCTCATCTCCTTGCGTGGTGACATTGGGTGGCCTCCGCGTTCCCCCGATTTGACCCATGTGATTTTTTCCTTTGGGGCTACTTGAAATCCAAGGTATACAAACATCGTCCTCAAACTTTGGAAGCTCTTAGGGAGGCAATAACCCAAGAAGTTGCTGCTATTCCACCGGAAATGACGCGCAGGGTCATGGAAAACTACCGGGAGAGACTAAATCAATGTATCGCCAATGCAGGTCGCCACTTAAGTGATGTCATTTTTAAAACACGCTTATCTAAAACTGCTTTATGTACACTTTTCAGAAATATAAACATTTTTCTTGTATCTTGCTTGGTTTGGTTTTTATTAGCTTCCCAAATTGGGGAGGTCATTCTGCCGCATCCTGTACAAACGCACATAATATTGTATTACAAAGAAAAATAAAATATATTATATAAGTTCTAAGAATAATATATTAAACTAAGTATAGATATTTTTTATTATTATTTTCGTACAACTAAACTCATTTACATTGCAAATATAAAATACTTGTTTAATAACAATTGGCGCAAACCTACGTGTAGCTTGTGATAAACACATTCATCTCATCCATTACACATATTCATAACAATTGATAGCCAACGTGAAGCATAGTTATACATTATTCACACAAAGAAATATATATATATATATATATATATATATATATATATATATATATATATATATTCACTTCCAAAAAGAAAGAAACTCCCGCGAATGCAGGGTCAGTGAAAATATTGGGAATAAATTTAGATACCAGACTAACCTGGAAGGATGAAGTGGATGCCCTCTCAAAAAAACTTTCTTGTGCAATATATGCTGTGCGGAGAATCAGAGCTATTACAAATAAGGAAACTGCAAAAACAGCTTATCACGCACTTTTTCACTCGCGGATGGCATACAGTGTCCAACTATGGGGCGATTCAGTGTATGCAAATGACATATTTAGTTTACAAAAGAAAGCATTACGAATAGAACAAGTGAATATAAAGACACATTGTAGACCTATATTCATAAAAAATAAAATAATGACGTTGGCCTCCACATACATATACAAGCAATTGCTGCGCGCTAAACGAGAGCTACCAGCCCAGAAAAGGAAAGGAGAGGGAAGAGCAATACAACTGCGATCCAGACAACAAGTACTTCTTCCCAACCATAGGCTACGTACTACTGCTGCCCAACACAAACATTTGGATATGTTTAACAGGTTGCCATTATCGTGGACTGAAAAACCCATTTTGAAATTCAGAAATGACATAAAAACATTTCTTTTACAAAACGGATTCTACACTATAACGGAGTTCCAAGAGAAGATTAAATTAATCAAATATTAAACTGTATGTTCTGCTTTGTGCACACATATGTATGTTTACACCACGCTTACACACAGTACATATACACGTACATACATACACAGACCAAATCATAGACAATGACGTTACCTCCTTATTTGTATTATAATTGATGGTAAAATAAAGCTTATTATTATTATTATTATTATTATATACACAGTATTGCACGAATATTACAAAATACAGCGCTGCGCATCTACAATTCAGGGTAACTGAAACTCATTTACATTATTGTTAGCTTATCGCATTTTACACCAGAGGATGCCATAAAACTATTTAATCAAATTAAAATATCTTGAAACAAACTATATACGATAACTTCTGCTCGTGGCAATTACTATCGCCGTTAATTTGATTTGACTAAAAAAATTAATACTCTCCAGTTCTTCGTCAATGAGCTAGCGCCATCTGTTGTAAAAAATGTGTTATTTTCACGACAATTCAATACATGCAACAAAATTGTATGATCCGCTACAATTTGCAGTAAAAATCTTTTTAATTGTGTAGTAGATTTCCTTACAAATGGAATAAACATTTGTTTCGGATTTATCTTAACTTCACTTACATTTATGTAAGTGAACACGTATCTGGATGTGTTTTCGAAATTTTCTTAAAATTATAACGAATTGTTATAAATTCGAGAACGATTTAAGAACCGCCTTGAGCGATACAATATTTGATTTTTATAAAACGCCACCATGCATATTACGATATTTAATGAGACCGCGCCAAACGTTTCATTTAAAATTTAATATTCTTTATTGAATTTCTTTTCGTCGATGGCAAAATATTCATTTCGGCTTGCAACTACTACGATTTTTTTTAATACCAAACATTTTTTTAAAAAACGAATATTAAACGTAAATTGGATCAGGGGACTGTAAAAAAAGTAACAATATTGATCACGAAAGAAAAGAAATTTTTAATTAAAATTCGAGATGATTCCTCCATCTTAAATAAATATTATTGACACTTCTCGATAATTAAAAAAGGATTTGTTTGAACCTGACAGAAGAGTATATAATGAATATTTTCATCTCCAAAACTACAAGATCCTAAGAATTGATGCGTGAAATTAAAAAAATAGTACATTTAATAAAACAAAAGGTTGGCGTTGTCGTATATTAATAGAATCGCTACTACAGCGATGTGAAGAAGTCATTCGTCAAAAGAGAAGAGTAACTCGATGTTAATTAATACGTTTTTAAAATTTCCATAGAAACTTATTTTCCTTAGGAAGCTACAAAATCTTCAAGTGGTCTTAAGCATGTATCCGGGAAAAATCGAGTTATATTTATTAAAACGAACTATAATATGCGTCAAGTTTAGAAAAATAATTGTTTCATTTTTATCTTTTTAAAATCAATTTAAACTTTCTTTATCTTAGCTTCCTGACTGGAAGTCGTCACCACTTGGGACATCTTTAGAGCTTAGCAATCGCGCTGAATCTGTTCAGTCAGTTTCAACACGATTGTTAAGCCTAGAAGTTGTCCCATACAAGTGGTGACGAAACATCGGTGCCAGTATTGTCAACGACGCGGTTGCAGCTCGGAAACCAAGATGAAGAAAGTATGGGCAACGATCGCGGAAGTTATCGAGCCAGATCAATTGTAATAAAATATTTTAAAGATAGACTTTTATAATTCTCAAAATTACTGTCAATCTTAAGTAACTAGCCGCCACTATAGGTAAGTTAAATTTGATGGAGCCTGTGGTTGATTAAGTTAATCACTAAGGTTGATATATATATATTTGTAATTCTGTATACGCATTTCGACAACTAAGTTGTCATCATCAGCAGACAATTTCAAAGTGTCGCACCTGGTAAAACACGGCGAAAAACACCTGTACGAAAAACAAACCCCGCACGCGATCTACACCGCTAAGAACCAAGATGTACACTGTACATCTTGGCGTGCGGGGTTTGTTTTTCGTACAGGTGTTTTTCGCCGTGTTTTACCAGGTGCGACACATTGTCGGCTGATGATGACAACTTAGTTGTCGAAATGCGTATACAGAATTACAAAAGTTAATGTGGAAAGGGGTTATATATCAACCTTAGTGATTAAACTATAGGTAAGAATAATCACAGCACTAAAACGTAAGAATAATCTATTTGCTTTATTATTTGTATTCAAATTGCACATTTTATTTATAGTAGCACTAATCACTATTCGTTTACTTCTTTTCTAATTAACGCCATAGCTATTTAATAAATAGTTTAATTAAGAAAAAGACAAAAAATGTAAATTGTAAAAGTCCAGATTTACAAATTTCTGAAAATAAGTTAGAAATTTAAACGGAAGATTATTTATGGTTCACGAAAATCATAAAAACCATGTAACTAAATAAAAAAGAAAAATAATATACATAAATGTAGCAACTCCAAATAATAGTGAAAAAATAGAAAAAGTCAGGAATATAACAAATAAATAACAAATCAATGTTTACACGAATAACGACATAAAATTCCACACGTGTTCATAATCGTTGCCTAACGAGCTATTTTCATTAAAAAATTAAATTGTAAACCTTATAAATAAACGATGAAGGGTACAATAGTAAGCATGTAATATTAAAAAATAAATGCACGAAGTTTGAATCACGCAAGGATGAGATTAATTTTCCAAGATCGGTCACCTTTCATCGTTAAGAAAATTAGCAATTTTTCATTCTTGTAAGGCATATAACTCTTTCAATACACAGTATATATAAATTACAGATCTAAAATACCCAAACACGAACTTAGTATGCGGTTAGATATGATTAGAATTGATGTGAATATAGAAGCAACTCCACTTTGCACCACACAAACTAACTGAATTCAACATTGTACAGACTTGATTAAAGACTCAAAAATGGACGAAAACTTCAAGTATTCTATTGTGACTGGCGATGAGACATAGTGTTTTCAATATGATCCAGAGACCAAGAGTAAAAGCTCTGAATGAAAGCATTCAAGCGAAGAAAGACCGAAAAAAGCCGTTTGGAGAAGTCAAAAGTGAAGACAGTATTGATTTGTTTTTATGGTTCGAAAGCATAGTGTACAAAGTGTGCTATATATTATCTTGGTGTTATGGAGCGTCTTTTGGCGCGTATTCATCGAGTGCGCCCTCAGTATCGTGAAAATGTTATATCTCATCGCTCGACGCTGATAACTAATTTTATAAATGTTACAAATGGCATTTTAACCATCAACCATCCACCGTATTCACCGGATTTGGCCCTCTGTGATTTCTATCTATTATCCAAACTACATTTGCTGATGAAAGAACAACGCTATTCCGATGTCGAAACCGTTAAAAAGGCGTCGATAGCGATCTTGAAAGGCATCTCTAAAGATGAACTTAAAAATTCATTCGACAGTTAATTAACCGTGCAAAACGTTTCATTGAAGCCGAAGGCGACTACTTTGAATAAAATAAAGGAGTTTTACCAAAATAGTAAGTTTTCGTTTTTATTTTAAAAAACTTTTCTCTGCGACAGACTGTGTATGTTTCAAATTTTCGACAGGTTAAATTTTCAAGTTAAGTGAAACTTTTTACTCAAGCTATGGGTTTGAGCTCAGACTATATGCGGCTGACACTGTATTGTACATCATGAAACGCCAAACTAATAAGAACTTTCTGATGCTTTGCATCTCTTAACGAAGGAATATTATTATTATCGTCATTAATATCTGCATTTGCTTATGTTTACCTTTGTATTTAAATGCAGATCCAGCTGGGTTTTTTTTTATTTTGTATTTAGAAGTTGTTTACAAATTACTTCAATAGTAGAAATTATAATTGTTATAATTTTGCCCTGTTTCTGATGCCATAGTTGTGTCTTTTGGCGCGTATTCGTCGTGTGGGTCTTCAATATCGTGAAAATGGCAGCTGGCGTTCGTTACATAATAATGCACCATCTCATCGCTCGACACTTATCACTGATTTGGCGCTCTGTGACAGCGTTATACCGACATTGAAGCCATTAAAAAGGCGTCGACAACAATCTTGAAGGACATCTCTAAATATGAACTTAAAAATTCATTCAACATGTTAATGTACCGTGCAAAACGTTGTATTGAAGCCGAATGCGACTACGTTGTATAAAATAAATGAATTTTACCAAAATAGTAAGCTTTTGTTTTTATTTTAAAAAAGTTCAGTTTCCTCTGTGACAAAGTATCTACATATATTAAAATCTCTTCTTACCACATAACCTATAAATATAAATATTGTTAATTTGGACAGACAAGTCTCTCATAAATGTATATAAGCATATATTAGACAATCAAGCTATCCATCATATATTATTTTACATTCTCTTTGTATTGCAACATTATGGAATAGTAGAGAGTTAATTTTAGTTAATGGGACTACAAGACAATTCACAAACATCAGTTAAGAAATGACAGCTTTTGTTGAAAGACCCCCGTATATTTTTATAAGTATAACAACGTCGTTAAATAACAAATCACATCAAAACCATTGTTACTCCATCAACTGTCTTCGTCACAATGATTTTGCAATCAAATACTCATTTGCTATTATGTTCTACCAGAACGTATCATTAAAATTTATCTGCCTATACGTCTGCTTGAGTATTATTAGTAAATAACATTTCGAACTTAAGGCTTACAGTTAATAACCATGTAGATATTGATGGCTTTGTTAGGCGGAGCATAAAAACATGGGGCTGGGAGGTGGGGGCATAAATATTCATGTTGTCGTTAATTACCGATCAATATTTCAGGACCATATAAATATCCGCCTCGATTATAAAATAATATAAAATTAATAGGACGAAATGTTATCATTTAATTTTCATTGTACCGGAATTGCATTATAAATGACTACTAAAATAATGTAGTAAACAGTAGGTAATATTTTATAGAGAAATTTTGCATATTGGTTAGATTATTTTCCAAATGTAGTCGATTTGTGTGGCTCCAAATTTACATTCCTTTTTCATAAAATAATTTTGCAATTATTATATATGAATATTATTTTTCGTTTAAATAATAATATTTCTCTGATATAGAATCCCATTTTGCCTTCAATACTTTTTTTCAACATATTGTTTTCATATTCAAGTGAATTTGTAAACTTAAAAACAAGGCAACTTTTTGACCTTTAACCCTATTATTATATTACTTGTTTTCATTGTGTTTTCTATAGTCGCTAGTTCTTTGACATACGTAAACCAAACCAAGTGCTCTCTTCTATCATTTTATTTTAGTTAATTTTACTACAGATTCTGAAGTTTATAACGTACTGAATCCACGATCTCTTTAAATGCGTAGACAGTTAAATTACTTGAGATAGCCATAAAGTATATTTCATTGTGACTTTTTCAGAACTGTTGTGATCCTCACATCTCTCAGAAATCTTTTTACTTCTTTGCACATGTCTGATCAAGTGAACAGTGGTTTCTAGAGCTAGACAGCGGCGTCTGCTATATGTTTGTGTGCGATAAAAGATTGCGCAGATAAACGTATTATTGTCGCACCATCGTATTTTGAGTCTGTATATCCACCGTTAAACACCTTTACTTTGTAGGCCAATGTTCTTTATTCATCTCTTCGCATGTTCGACGTAATTGTTATTATTATATTACCAATTACAACGTAAATATGTATGTTCGATTTGATAACATGCATTTGTTTCTATCAATTGGCGGCAGTTTACCGTCAGATGATATACGTATGGGCGACCTCACTCGCTACACGAGGGTATGCTCCTGTTATGTAGACACAATAATCCAGCTCTCATGATTACGGTTGTGTTGACCTCTACGTAATCTTGCCTCTGGTTCATGAGCTATTGCACTTTAGCCTTAGGATTTCTAGATCAGCTAATCGATAGGATTTCTAGATCATGTTAACCTTCACAGCTTTATGTATCTTTGACTAGCTTGCTTTTTTTCCCTTACAGGCTTAGGAATTTTCGCATGCAGGTTTAGAAATTCTCACATATAACAAAGAAAATAACAGTTCCCAAGATCACAGCCTTGCTTAACCAGGTCAAGTTAATATAAGGTGGCTATGTCTAGTACTCCCAGGGTTTCACTATTCTTAGTACGTTATCTTACGCCTTAGTGTAGATTGAGGGCGGGATTCTCGGAAGCGGTAGTTCCCGTATTCACGCCCCAAATGTGAACTCGTAAAGATGATTGACTAATGTATAAGCTTTCTTAAGTTCTCATTCAAACAATTTCACATTTAGTTCAATATTAAAGTACTGATTTAAATATGTTGAGTATATGGTTTAATCTTATATGATTGTAGGGACAAAAAGTAAATTCTGTACTTTATATTATTGATATAGAAAATCTAAATAGCTTCAAAAATTGTTTGCTGAGTATACATTGCATTATATGTTAGATGCATTATATATAAGTACATGTATAGTAGTTGCACACCACCATTACGTACATTAACAACCGCATCCGTAAGGTATGCTTTTACAGAATTTTAAACTTTATCTTTTGCAATTTTTAAATTATCTTGTTTTATGAATGGCTAGTGTCAACAATTTTGTAGGAGCCATAATTCCATATACGACGACAAACATAATAGAAAGACAACTACTTCAGAAAATATAACCGATGTATAGAAAATGATGACGCATGGTAAAGCAAAGTGTAGCTAAACCCTTAGCATTGAATCCACAATATATATTTAGAATCCTTTAGAAAAAGTGGAATATTAAAAAAATATTTAGCAGCAACGCCCAGTGGAAAGTTTGTATGAATCAATAAACAAATATTTTACGTAATTAACACTAACCATTATTAGATCATTTCCAAAATTATAGATGATGATACATTATCTATAGTATTACTTTTCATTATGCCTCTACCAGTCAAGAAAGTAGTAGAGTCCTTACTCCAACCACGATGATAAAACAATGTTCGATGAAAGAAGGTGAGCGTTCTTCTTCAAAATTATAGCATTGATCAAAGCTACTGATCTAAAATGACAGATACCATCTCAATACTCTGGTACACAAACATGAACTATTTTGAGGTGTCCAAAACTTCAGAATACCAACTTAATGCCTCTTCCCATACCGATGCAGTATCGTCAAACTTTTTAAGGAAGAATAGGCCAGGTTATCCACTATATTCAACTGATCTTAAAATGTGACCTTTTGTTGTTCATTAATCTATAAAAAGAATTTACGTGGTTGTCTTTTTACTCAAAAATAAGAGGTCAATACTGCTACAAAAAATATTTGAATTCCATTTTGGAAAATGCATAATTTAGCGACTTCTAAAACGAAAAAAAATATCTTGAATTAATACTAAACGAGAACTACGAGGGAGCGTTTTATTTTCGCGGAATGGGGGACAAGGGGTGGAAATAAAAAAAAAATTATTTTTCTTTTTCAATATATTCACCTGCAAGACGGATACATTTTTCACATCTTTCAATTAATTTATTTATACCCTCATAAAAAAATGATTTCTCTTTATCTGCAAAATACGCCGAAACTGCCTCCTTGACTTCATCATCGGCAGTAAATTTTTTACCCCGCAGCTCTTTTTTCATTTTCGGAAACAGGTAATAATCACTCGGGGCCAGGTCTGGGCTGTAGGGTGGGTGATTCACAATTTCGAAGCCCACCTTATGCAGGACAGCTAACGCAACGCGGCTCTTGTGGACGGGCGCGTTGTCGTGCAAAAGCAGAACACCTTTTGTCAATTTTCCCCGTCTTTTCTCTTTAATGGCTTCTTTTAGTCGCTCTAATATTGAAGCGTAATATTCTCCGGTTATAAAAACACCTTTATCTTTATAATCAATCAACAATATTCCTTCCGAGTCCCAAAATAACGTTGCCATGAGTTTCCTAGCTCATTGTGACACTTTAAATTTCTTGGGAGGTGCTGTGCCCTTTTTATGCCACTGCATGGAGTCTTGTTTGGACTCAGGTTCATAATGATGAACCCAAGTTTCGTCTCCAGTAACAATTCCACTCAATACACCATTCTTGTCTTCATTACAGAGGTCCAAAAATGCACGCGAACACTCTACGCGCTGTTGTTTTTGCGGCGGCGTGAGCATTCTCGGCACCCATCTTGCGCTGACCTTAGACATGCCGAGATAATCGTGTAGGATTTTGTTGTATCGGATACTCCAACCATTTCTGCGAGTTGTTTCTTCTTTAGTCGAGCATCTTCGAGTACAATTTGTTCAACTTTTTGGATAAGTGCTGGCGTGGTCACCTCAATGCTCCTGCCCGGCCTCGGGTCGTCTTCAAGGGATTCCCTTCATTGTTTAAATAAACTATGCCACTTGTACACCATGGTTTTTCCTGGACAAGAGTCGCCGTAAACCAATGACATCTCATTCATTATGGTCGCGACTGATTTTCCTTGCCTGGTAAGGAACTTTATAACGGCACGATATTCGATTTTTTCCATATTTCACTTTTCACTCCTGATTATGTTACTTGGTTGACGATAGCTCAAAGACTAACTGTCTAATAACAATGAAACTTCGTATTTATACTAATCATGAGTCGCTGCACAGGCCACGCCCCCAATGCGCCTACTCACCCCTCTACAACCCGCTCATTTCGCGAATATAAAAACGCTCCCTCGTACTACGAATGTATCAATTTTTGTGCATCTAATTTAGGCAGTTTTTATATTTCGGTAATTCCAGAGAGTTCTTCGTCTAATAGTATCGTCTGTATTATAACCTTGAAGATGATGACGATAATATGAAAATGAAGCCACTAATGACTGACCCTAGCATCACACGAAATATAATTAGTAGTAAAATATATACAATATATAAGGTTCAGTTCTGGAAGCCTACCCCTCATTCATACATAATAGTTGAAAGATATTTACATTAACAAATACAAGAAGCAAGATATAAATGTATTTTATTTTTTAGCATTACTTCTAACTGCCTTACAACAGTGACTCGTAAAATAAAAAGTGTCAAATGTAATGCACGAGAATTACGCCCGTTGTATCGATGTTATTTCATTATTAATATAAATAGAACACATGGCTAGATGGCTAATTCAGATGGAATTGACATCTATAAATTATAAAACGTCAGATGTTCGGACTTGCAACGTTGAAATTTATCACCCTAATCTAACACGTACCGCACAGCATCCTCCGAATAGATTAATTCAAAGCGGTAAACATCACCCTATCCTGTACAGCATCCACTCTTCAGATCGATGATTTATCTAAAAATGTTGACCGTTTACGCACGTTACATCAGCAACAGTTTTACACTGATGAAATTTCAAAGGTCATATTGAAATATTGCATTGCACATTTGGCACAAACCAATGTCATTAGCGCGACATGGTGGTAAATTATGTAATTTTAGTTTAAATAACGAACGCCTCTTCAATATCAGCGGAAGCTCTTGTCACACTCGTATCTGACAATATTTTCAAAATAAACGGCACAATGATTGCAAATGGAACAAATTTTTGTTAACAAAATATTGTACATTTAATAAAATTAATATTTATTGTGACATTTATTAAATAGTGTTTACAAAATTTATGTCTGGAAGTAAAAAATTTTAGCCATAAATTTTAGATAACAGGGCAGTAAATTTTTATGATACAGGTTGTGATTAAAAAATATATTTATTTATTGTTAAGCTACGGTAATTTTACAAACTTCTAATGTTCAAATAACTTTTTAACCTAACAAAAAGATCGATTGCAATTTAATTCAAAATTTTGTCTTCAGAGGAGTTAAGATATTTCGTAGAATTTTTCGTGCAATTTTAAATGGCTCTTCTGATTAGGATTACTTGAGGCGGCCATAGATTCTATTCCATTACGATCTTTGCTGATCTATTCTGGTCCTTATAGCTCTCTGAAATTTCAAATTTCTTTGACAACGACGTTGGCCAGGCCATCACCGTCAACGGCGAGCGCTATAAGTCGATGATTATCAACTTCATTTGGCCTGAATTGGATGATATGGACACCAACGACACGTGGTTTCAACAGGACGGCGGTACGTGTCACAGAGCTCATGGTCATCTGACGTGGAGGTGATGTGAACTGGCCACCGAGAACGTGCGATTTAACCCCGTTAGACTTTTTCTTGTGGGCTTTTCTTAAGTCGCAGGTCTATGCGAATAAGCCAAACCACCACGACCCACAAAGCCAACGTAGCCCATGCCATCGGTCAAATTCAACCTGATTTATGCGCCAGAGTCATGGAAAATTGGATATTTCTGATGCGCGCCACCCAGCGAAGCCGCGACGCACGATGCTATCTTCAAACGAATAAAAAATTTCGAGGACATCTCACACTTGTTTTCTTTAAATTTAAAGATAGAAAGCGCTTAATGAAACACCCGTTAAATTGTAAGATATTAAATAAAAGAAGAAAGAGGAAAGAATTTATTTCTTTACCGAGAACCCAACTGAAGACTCTATTGAATACTCAATAATAGATATCTTTTGGCATCCATATTGTGTACGGACGAAACAATTCTACCATTAATATTGAAGAATTTCAAATCAATACCACAAAAACATGAATTTTGTAGTACATTGTAGTTGTCATTACTATTTCTGTCTTATTACAAATAATTTATAATGCGATGAAATAAATATTAGAATAAATTCTTCTTAACTAAGTATATCTTCACTTTAACAATCTTCGTTTAGGAATTAATAACCTATGCACGAAAATGAAGAGTTCTCAACGAGATTTCTCTTCTCCATTAGAATATAATTAAAGTTTACATCATCAAAATCTTGTCGGCGCACAAGCATGAAAGATATTCCCCGAGGTAAAACCAAGCTGGATCGCAGCATTATTATTAATATCTCTTGCTGCGGGATAATTTGTTGTGAAAAGTGGCGCCTCTGACAAGAAAAGCGGTACGTGAAAATATTGACTCCGCTTTATAATTAGGAAGAAATCCTATGTCAGACTAATTAGATAGCTGAAGTGGTCGGTTCGGGATGATTGGTCTTGCGAAATTGCTTGAACGTGGAATATTTGATGTACTAGAGTTATGTGCGTGTATATTGTATTTCCGAAACCAATTATTTTCAATTAATTCTCCCCAAAAAAACTATACGAGCTTTGACGATAATTAAAAACATAATTTAGATTTGAATTGTGCATTACAGATCTAACAAAACAGATACATAGAATTAGAGAAATATATTCAACTGAGTATGAATTTCATTTCTAAAATGTATTTCGTTGTATCCAGTAACTGACCAAATTATTGGGTTGGCAACTAAGTACTTTCGGTTTTTACTGATATAGAGCGTTGCTTTATTTTTTGTATAACGTATGTTAGTGCTGTATTTTACCGTTTGTCGCGTGATACTAGTCACATTGACGTAACTTCAGAAGCAAGTAGTGCGTGATTTTTATTAAAGCTATTAGTTGTGGGTTAATTTTAAATGGAGTGCAGAAACGAACATTTTCGACATATTTTACTATTTTATTTCCGTAAAGGAAAGAAAGCTGCTGCAACTCACAAAAAGATATGTGAAGTTTATGGTGCTAATTGCTTAACAGAGCGCACGTGTCAGAATTGGTATAAAAAATTCCGTTCTGGAGATTTTTCCCTCAAAGATGAGCAACGTTCTGGGCGGCCTACTGAAGTTGATGATGACCAAATCAAAGTCATAATTGAATAGGATCGTCATATAACTGTTCGAGAGGTTGCGGAGAGGATACATGTATCGCACACAATAATTGAAAAACATTTAAAATGTCTTGGGCTAGTTAAGAAGCTTGATATTTGGGTACCTCGCGAATTGAAAGAAATTCATTTAACACAAAGAATCAACTTTTGCGATATGCACCTTAGACGAAATGAAACCGACCCTTTCTTAAAAAGAATCATCACTGGTGGTGAAATATGGGTCCTGTACAGTAACATAGTTCGAAAACGATCATGGAGCAAACACAATAAACCAGCTCAAACCACATCGAAAGCCCAATTGCTT
Organism: Dermolepida albohirtum; assembly: GCA_031893035.1. Taxonomy (NCBI): domain Eukaryota; kingdom Metazoa; phylum Arthropoda; class Insecta; order Coleoptera; family Scarabaeidae; genus Dermolepida; species Dermolepida albohirtum. Next base: position 55,483 of record JAVIWB010000634.1, read on the forward strand.
CGAAAAAAGATCATGCTGTCAGTTTGGTGGGATTACAAATGTGTTGTGTTTTTTGAGTTGCTTCCAAGGAACCAAACGATCAATTCTGATGTTTACTGTCAACAATTAATAAAACTGGATGAAGCAATCAAAGAAAAACGGCCAGAATTGTCAAATTGGAAAGGTGTAGTTTTCCACCAAGATAATGCAAGGCCTCACACATCTTTGGCAACTCGTGGGAAAAAACTATTGGAGCTTGGCCCCCATACAGCCCTGATCTAGCACCATCTGATTACCATTTATTTCGAAGTTTGCAGAATTCTTTGAATGGTCAAACTTTCACAAATGACGATGACCTTCACTCGCACCTGGGTCGGTTTTTTGCTGATAAGGACCAGAAATTTTATGAGCGCGGAATCATGCAGCTGAAAGAAAGATGGCAAAAGATCATTGAGCAAAATGGAAAATATATAATTGATTAAAAACTATTCTTTGTTTAAAAAAAAGTGTTTTATTTTATACTACAAAACCGAAAGTACTTAGTTGCCAATCCAATAGTTTTAATTCTTTAGCTATTGCTATACAATAAACCTTATTCAGTAGGTCTTTAGCATAAATGACATATGAAATGAAAGTTTGGGGACTCTGATATAAAAGTAAGAATTCCTCATGATGATGGTTTAGGACCATTCTTTTTCTTAGCTTGTGTACACATTGTTATAGAAATGATGTCAAATAAATAACGGGTAGGACGAAAGTGTCGGAATTTTCTCAAAAAAAATTTTACGCTTTAGAAAAGTTCAATTTTATTCAATTTTTTTAGACAGTAGTTAACGAGGTTAAACTTCATAAATATGACTTGCATAATATCAATAGATGCAATTTCGCTTAGATGCTTTACTTAAGACGTTGTATAATATGTTTAGTTCGGATCTTGTTACTTAACAGATTCCCATTTTGAGTCTCAGAATCATTCTCATAATTCTTTGAATTAATAAAGCCCAAAACATTTCGATAGGTCTAACTTGAGGCACATTTTCCAGGTTACGCGAGGCACAATACATACTGTTCGCTTCCAAACATGGCACTGCTTCTTAAGTGTAATGACTTAAAGAAAATATGATTTCATTATTTTGGTGTTGTGAGGTTGATAAAATCAATCAATTTCTGCAATGCAACGTTCACAGTATAGATTAGCGGTTACTATTTCTATTCTCACATGTTCTATGTGAATTCTAAAAACGCCTACTTCCAAAATAGTCCACCAGAGAATGTGGTTTTTATCGTGCATTTTACTTCGTAGTATCATTTGCTGTGTAAAAAGCACTAATACCAGAAATTTCCGCATGGGAAAGTGGAAAATATTTTCATCATGCAGTGTCCAGAAAAATCCATATGTTTCAAAAGTCCACAAGTTTCCTTTTTCTAGAACAGAACACTTTGTTCAACTCAAGAACAATGATGTGTGGAACGTGAAAACTACGAGCAAGTTTACGGGTTGAGGACCCAACATAATTTTCAGCAAAGAATGAAAGCCTTTCTTGAAATTTAGCTACAGATGAGTATTGTAGACGATCAGTTTTTTGTAAATTTTAACAAAGTATGCCCTCCTTACATTCTCGAATTGTTCGATATATGGTAGTTAGAGAAATAGTTTCGTAATAAATGAAGGGGTCAATCAGAGAACCACTTACACGCACAAGTTGTCAAGAAGACTTCGTTTTATCGACTGTATGTAAATCATCACTTAATGAGTGTTAGGTGTTAAATCAAAACACGAAAACAAAAGAAATCAGGGCGAGAATTTATGGCGCCTACCTCGTACATAGATACATACATACATACACATATGAAAATATAGTTTCTCAAGTTCGTGATTGTACATGAGTTCTTTCAAGAAACAACCACTGTTTCAACATTTCAACTAGATAACACTCATAACGAAGTTGATCTACCACTTGGTAAGACTTAGAGATCGACTACACCGTTGGAATCGCGTCAAAGTGTCTGAAACTATTTTATATTTCTTCCGCCGTTAATTACGATTGATCAAGTTAAGAGTCTCGTCGCCCTCAAGATGAGTCTGACATAAATCAATCGATATGTCGTTTAGTGTCATCATTGGCTATCCAGGTCCGAATTTTCTAAATCAGTTGCAAACAGTGTCATTTGTAGTGGTTTTTCAAAGCCGTTACTTGAAATTCTTAAAAAAGAAATGCAATTTTTCAAAACACTAAGTTTTTTAAAAGCAATGCGCAGATGAAAAATATATTCTCCTTAAACTGTTACTGGTATTTAGCCTACAAAATCTCTCGACTTTCTATTACCTAGTTCCTAAATGATTTCCAAACAACCTACAGATAACGGTATTAAATGTTTTGTATATTTAATGGCATGTCTACAACTCTTAATTCAATACTGGTCACCTTTTATTTATAAACTCTGTTATGGTAGCGTTCCCAAAAACTTTTCATGCAATTTCGTATAATAATTTTTATATAGGTTTCCAACATATAGCTTTGATTATCATCAATAATCCCATCAAAATTCCATCCATACAACACATAAATATCCTGAACATTCAATCTTTTCATGGAATTACCGAACCTACAATACACTTATTATATACATACATATATTTCACTTTCCGTGTCCGGAATACTAATGGGACCCGGTCTATTTTTAAGAAAGCGAGCCGCCGACCTCAAAAACTTGATTGCATCTTTTCATCGCGCATTCGAAATTCGTGGTGCGTTTCTCCGCGGTTCTACGGTTTTATTACGGCGGATATCGATTTTATGACGGGAGTTAGTCCTGCGGCGGCCGGCTAACCCAGAATTTCACCCGGCGGCCCATCAAGTTCAAGCCTGCCTCTTCGACAGACAATGTCAGACTCGTTGACCTAAAAATCGAAGTACAAACGCTGCTTCACCTTGTCCCATTCGAAAGATATTTCCACTGCGGTGGTATTTTCTATAGAAGAATGTTTTCTTTTTCGATATAAGGAAAAGTTGACCTAAATAACCTTGCGGATAAAAAAAAATAAGACTACCTCCAGACACATATTCATTTGCAAAGTTGAAATTCACTGAAAACTGAAAAATGATACGCTTTACCTTTTGCATATTTAACAATATTGTATATTTTCCGAGATTCGTTAGTGACAACAAAGGAAAACGACGAATTTATGGAAACGAATACTATAACAATTTATTAAACGTTAATTACATAAACTTTTAACAACATCAAAACCCGTCTAACTAGCAATTAGTGAATTAATGTATATGAAGTAATTAGTGGATACACATCCACCTGATGAAAGTAAAATTTGGTGAAACAATTGTAATGTGGTACAATAAATATTATTTGAAACTTGTAACTAATTATTTAATATACCAGTGACGTTTTGTAAATAATGCACAGGTTAGCAACACAATGATTATAAAAATTACAAAAGTTGTAGTAGAAGGCTTGGAGGAGAAACACACCCTTCTGTTTTGTTGATTGTATAAGTTATTAAAAGCGCGAGTTGAGTTGTTGCCTGCACTAGTCTCGGGTACTATGATGGTAGAGGACAAAGATCTTAATGTACGATCTTTGTCCTCTACAATCATCATACAATGATCAAGATCGTACATTAAAATTGAAACTTTACGTGGTAAACACCCGACAAAAATATACAATGCTTTAGTAAAGTTTGAGGTGAATTTAGCAGTGGATAGTAGCATAGTTGCTCGTTGGACTGATCATTTTCGTGAGGGTCATGTAAGCACAAGCAATTACCCAAGACCAGGTCGACTGGAAACATCAAAGAAGATATACAGTATGGAACTTGTGACAGAAAAATTGTCGTGCGATATGCGAGTTAATGAAGCCACCGAGATTTAACCAACATCACTATTCCGAATTCTGAGTTTAACAAAAGAACGCACGATTGATTCTCATTGAGTGTCGAGTAGATACAGAAACGCCTGGATATTGCGACCTTGCTAAAATGAAGATTTGACGTTGAAAACCAAGCAATCTTGTATCTAATTGTCGCCATTGATGAAACGTGGATTAGAGACTTTGAATCCTGGCCCAAAATGAAGTACAAGTGAAGAAATAAATCTTCCAACGACCAAAAAATTTCGATGAACTGAATCAAGGATGAAACATAATACTTTACTTATGATCACCACAGAATCATGAACAGAGTTCTGGGTAAACAAAGTACCACAACAGTGTATTATCATAGATTTATTCAAACTATAAATCGAAAATGCACAAAATCTGACACCAGTTGCTTGAGGTTGGATTACTCATTCTCCATGACAACGCTCGCCAGCACAATCGATGGGAAAGTGTCATGCGTCCTACAAACCAGACTTTGACTAATTCCCAAAATTGAAAAAAACGTGAACATCGTTTTCCTTCTCTGAAAGAGCTTTCTACCGCTACTACCCGAACCATTCGCCAACTTATTAGAAATGATATACTAGATGAAACAGTAATGCTTCTCAGACTTTGGGACTCACTCATTACGAAGCGACAGTATAAAAAGTAAACATATAAGTAAACAAAAAATTTGTGTGAATTATTTATGAAATGTTCCTCGTACATTTAAATGAAATTTCAACATGTATCTTTTTCGTCAAACAATTTTCTAATCTAATAATTTCTGACCTACGATTCTTACTGCTTATATAGGCCTATCGAACCTGTACTTTCTTTTCCCCAACGAAAACATTCTTCAAGTTCCTCTTTTAGGTGTTTTATCATACAACACCGGCTTCTTAACAATATGGGATAAAAAATGCTCAAAGTGAAAATATTTAGTAAAATGACGCATAGTGAATGACGCATAGTGAGTAACGCATATACAGTAAAAACTGTGTCTCAATAGTCAGGAGCAAATACTCTCTCACTATATAGAATAGTTTACTCAACCGGATAGATCGTGGTTGCATATTATTAGTACTGGAGAGAATCCAATCAATTGTAAATACATTTTCCCTAATTGAGTTTCATTTCATTTCTGATTTCGTGTTCTTTCCTTCAACATTATATTTACTTTGTATTTTCAATACTAAATTTTCTCTTTATTATTTCCTTTTTATAAATATACTGATTTCATATTTCATTATAGATATCTTTGTACTAAAACAGCATCATCTTAATCACAGCATCAGAGAAATTGTACGTCTTAAATTTAACTGTAATATTAGTTTCAAAACTGTACCACAGCAACAAGATAATATTGTAAATTACAAAAAAGATTAACTTATATAATCTATAAATCCTGCGTGTGTATGTATATATATATGACGGTGTATTTTCTCCGATTCTAAATCACGTGTAAGAAGAAGACTGTTTTCTCGACGTTTCAAAGAGATCGTCCTCATCATCTTCTGGATCTGGTCTGTCGCCTACTGAAGCTGGACACCGTCTGACGTGCGTTCTTGATAAATAGTTGTACTAGCAGCTGAACTTGTTCTTTGCTGCGATATCTTTATGGAGGTGTTATTTGAGATATGTGATGTGAGGAACCTGAGATACACTAAGGTGTGGAAAATATTTCTCCCCTGATTTCAGTGGAAAAGTGAGCTTTGATAAATAAAGATGGGTACATTAGAGTAGCCAAGAGATCATTAGTGACGATGATGGGTGATTTAGGGTTGATCATCTAGTAAGATGCCCTATGGGAGCTTATGGTTGCCATAAAGGAAACCAGTGTAAATTTCGGCAATAAGAGGGTTGATGTGATTGGGAGTATTTTGAAAATAGGATCTCGCAAGTTGCTTTGCGAAATCCTTCTGACCTGCGTGTAGTGGTGCGCCTACTTATACGTTACCACCTTGGTGGAGGACGTTGCCTTACAGGCGTCGCGTGCGTTCCGATGGGTTCCCAGAACTAATCACACGCCGTCGAGCGGACGAGACATCAGTAAAGCAACGCCTACTACCAAGGCAGCAACGTATAAGTAGGCACACCACAACACACACGTGAAGCGATCGTCAACCTCAATAAAAGACAGGTGAGATTCAGAAGATGACGAGTGCGATCTTGTTGAAACGTCGAGAGTACGGTCCTTCTCAGGAGACAACCCGCAAGCGGCTTAAAACCCGAGAAAATCATGGTCATCGTATGTCCGCGAATTCATCAAGTTAACATAATAATAATGTACTTTATTTTACTAACTCATACATGATATCATCATTAAATGAAATAGTAACGTCAAGTGATCGTGTTACGCGTGTGTGTGGATATGTGTGAGTACGCTTATGCATATATATTCATGCGGGGATAACTATATGTATTCTGGACGTATGTTATATATGATATGTATGTATATATTAAAAATTTTTCATAAATTCTAAGAATTCCTAGACTGAATAAAAGCAGTTCTGCAAAAGAAGTGAATCATATATATATGGAACCAAAAGAATAAATATAAAACAAATAAATAGAAGGAAATACATTAGAAAATGAAATGAAAAAATAGATGAAGAGGTAACACATCTAATTTCCTAAAATTACAGACAAAATGTAAGTGATAATATCCCTGCCTAATTATTCGTTTATGCAGCTGATAGTGACCTTTGAGGAAAATTCCAAAATATAAACGTGTTTATTAACATATAAACAAAAGAATAAAAAATTAGCCAACTTGAAAAAACACTTCGGAGATTGGTAGTAGACGAAAAGTCAGTTTATTTTGTAAATGTGTACCAGTTCTAAACAAAACAGAGTTTTCTGCTTAGATTTACGATCAAGTCTAACCCAGAAACTGTAGTTAATCGACAAATATTAAACCCATATTAAACTCATTTAAAATCAAGTTATTATTTGCAATTTGTTACTTGAAAAATAACAAAGAAAGAAGGTCAAAAACACTGTAGTACTTCCGCATTCAAAACAATTCCAAATCCCACAGCTATTACGCCGAAGGTACAATCATCAATATAACATGAGGGTACGGACACGTATCGTAGAGAAAAAGCGATAAATTTCAGAACATTTCCTTTGGCACTTAGCTCGACGGTAATGACGGAGATGCGTGAGAGCTTCAGGAAGAGATCCCTGGATTACGTAATATTCAATATCGAAAAGATGAGGGTCCTTTGTGATGTTTGAAAATAGACGGTACTCGATGTCTCTTGAAAAGTCGAACTGCCAAGGTGAAGGAACATAAATTATTTGACGAGAAAACTTTACAGACACGAGGGCGACTTCATAAATTTGAAGATACATTTCCACTAATACACATATGACCAAAATTGTATTAAATGTGTTCGAAGTAACACCTTTCACTGTCAAAACATTATTAAAGTCATTATTTTCGCCTTTTAAATGCGTCCAATCATACTTTTGAAAACGAGCTTTCGAAAAAATGTCACGATTTCAGAAATGAATTTCTTCTTCAGTGTAAAATCCACCGCGTAAATATTTCTTTTTCAAACTTAACAGTCTTGACTAAATTTGTACTTCTAAAAAATACTGCGAATGCATCGAGAGCCGTTTCTTAACAATTGTTGGACTTAGGTCATGTTTCTTGACGAGTTCGAATGTCATAAAATGGTAATATGTTTCGCCATCTGTTACTATTTTACAATTAATTCGATATAATATTTGACTGGCAAACTTCAGAGGTTCACGAGTAACTCAAAAGCGTTTACTGTTAATTCATTCAGTGGATAATAATACTAGTAATGAAATATTTACCCATCCCCAACCCATCAGTATTCTTTCCAGCTGTGCTAAGGTGTCTGAGCTTCGACATTATTCTAAAATCCATACTTGCGTTCACTCATATATTTCTATAAACCAGCATAGGTTTATTGATCGATCGACTCTCACCAGCTTAGTAGAAATAACCCAATTTATCATACCTTTACAATAGAATATGCCATGTTTCTTACAATGGTTTCAACTCTAATTGCTTCATTGCTTTATCAGGTGTTTCTCAGGGATCAAATCTTGAACCACTTCTCTTTTGAATTTGTATCAACAATCTTCTTCATTTGCTTAATGTTAGCAAATGCAAAGTAGTTGACTAAACTGTTTTAAATAGATAAATTGAGGCTAAAGACTTAATTCTTTTCGACTCACGCTTAAGCTTTTCCGAACATATTCACTTCATTTGTAATTCTGCTTCGCGTTCTCTTAAGTTTTGGCACCCGTTCTTGCAGACGATTCACGTACTCCGCTACGCTAATATTGTTATTTTATTCATTTGTGCGTTCGAAACTTGAATATGCCGCCATTATTTGGTTCCCTCACTATATGTACTTACATCTGGATCTTACGAAAATTCAAAAGAAATTTTTGAAATATCTGGTAAGTATTCTCCTCATGGGGTTGACTGTGTTAGTTTGCTTCATAATTTCCAATCGCTCTCAGACAAGCGTGACTTACTTAGTACTAAATTTTTAATAAAAATTAATAATATCGGGTGTTTTTTTAAGAACTCGAGAACTTTAAATGATAATACAAGACAGAAATATTATTGGAATGAAATTTTTTTTATTATAATCTGGTAGATGATTTCATAGCATTTATTTTTTAAATATGATTTCCGGCATATGTCCGCCGCGGCTACGAGTTACATGTCCATTCGATCAGTCCAATTTTTGACTACTTTTTCCAATAAATCTGACCGTATGGCGTCAATGGTGGCTTGAATATTGACTTTCAATGCTTCAAGAGTTGCTGGTTTGTCGGGATAAACCAAAGACTTAACATAGCCCCATAAAAAGTAGCCAGAGGCGTTAAATCGCACAAACGAGGAGCCAAGTGAACAGGACCACTTCTGGAAATAAAGTTGTCACCAAATTGATTTTGCAATAAATCGATTGTTAAGCAAGTTGCGCCGGCCCAAATGTCGTCGATGTTTAGCTGATTAATTTTTGGAAACAAAAATTCAGTCAGCATGGTTCGATAGCGCTCGCCATTCACCGTAACGGCAGTTCCTTCCTCATTTCGAAAGAAATAAGGAACGATGATGCCGCCACCGTGTAAATCGCACCAAACAGTCAATTTTAATGGATGTAATGGTGATCCATTAACGGCTTGAGGATTGTTTTCGCTCCAAATACAGTAATTTTGCTTATTAACGTAGTCATTTAACCACAAAATGGGCTTCATCACTAAACACAATTCTTTGATAAAAATGCTCATCTTCGGCCAGTTTCAAATGAGCGCAATCAGGAAAACTGCGACGCAAACGATGGTCGTTTAGCTTCAATTCTTGCACGAGCTGTATTTTATAGGCACGTAAGCCATAAAATTTTCAACGTAGTCGAGGGACAAAGGCCAACAGTTGAGAACGACGACGAATTGACATTTCAGCGTCTTCTTCAATACTTTGCGCTACAGTAGCAATATTCTCTTCGGTACGCACATTTCTTTGTCTTCTTGATGGTTTTGAATCGAGAAAAGTAAAATTAGTTCCAAATCGATCAATAACTGAACGAATTGCTTGCTCACTAGGCCGACTATGTTGTCTGTAAAATAGACGTGAGTACTCTATGAACTTCGCGAACAGATTTATTTTTTTCAAAGTAAATTTACACAATTTGGAAGCATTGTTCTAGCATTAAACGATTCATGATAACTTGCCAAACCTTACTGAACAGAAATGTCAACACAATCTAACATTATCAGCTGTCAAACCATAGTTATCGATATCGATAGTTCTCGTGCAGCTTTAAAAAAACCCATTACAATTAAATCACAGTCGATTTTATCTCAGAGAAACTTCCATGTTCCTCGGTCTTCAAATCGATCAGATGACACCTTTCTGGTTCTAAAGCAAGAATAAATGTTTTATATAAAGCTCTTCTTTCACAAATGAATCGGAATGCTAATGCTTAATTTGAAATCCATTTCTTTACCTTTAGTTTTAATAAGTAATTCAGATGTAAATTGAATGGTTATTCATTTCTTTTTATTTATTAATTTAAACTTACTTACGATTTGTTTGTATTTTTTTGCAATATATTTTCTTAATTTTTTTGGTTTGGAATTGGTTATCTACTGGACAAATAAAGATTATTATTATGTGCGACGAATACTAAGAAAAAGTATTAAATATTCATTACACAATAAACGACAATAGTGTCCATTACAAAAACATTATAATTGCTTGCATGTAGAAATTAGTGGTCGAAATATTCATGATAGATTGAATGAGTGATAATTGAATGCTCCAATAAATAAAGCGAACGTAATTTGATCATTTCGGACAACACTGGATTAATTAAACGAACGCTTAATTCCCGTCATGTCAACCCCGAAAAAAAAAGATACGCGATACTTAATAATAACCACAAAGATCATTAATCAAGATAAAAGAATTATTAAAAAGGACAGTTTATCTTTCTTGGTTTGTTAACGCCACGAAAGTTCTTACATAAGTTATCCAGGCATAGAAGGGCTTCAATAATAAATCACTTTGGAACTTCGCAGATCTCTAGGGAGACACTAAACCAATACACTCAGTTTAATAACTGAAAATGACAGGGTGACGAGTTCTTTTTACGAGAAGGCACTACAAATAAGGGTAACTTAAGTTACAGAAGCCCGTTGCATTATAAATATGGAGGAGAATTGTTCTAAAGGAATGTTTTGAATATTTTATTAACCGAGAGGAAAGCGCTGGATATATTTAAGAACTGCGTTGTAATTTCTCCATTTAAAATGCAGATTATAGGGTACAAGTAATAGAAACGACATTGCATGTAAAATTTTTAAAAACATGACAATAGACTGAAATTATTTCATAAAGAATTTGAGAAAATATACGAAATTCCATGCAGTACAATCTACATGGCTAATACAGCAAATATAACTATTTGAAACTAAATTTTTATGTGTATGTATACACATTTCTCTGTATGTCTGCGTGTGTCAAACGTTTCGACTACTTGGTTGACAATTTCTGAAGAAATTTTCTAGTAACGAAGTCGTAACAATAGGTTTTTTATGTTAATTTAAATACATGAACACTTTTATTGTAATTTGTTTCCAAGTCCATTTGCAATGGCGATTCGAAAAATACCTCTATTTCCTTGTTTGCTCAAAGAGAGAAACTTAAAGTAAAATCATTTTAAAAATTAACTACAAGGCAACTAAGCTAGTGAAAATGAATGGTTAAAATACCAAAAACAAAATGGTGAACTATAATTTTTAAAGTTAAAACGAAGAATAAAGAGAACGGAAGACCAAGAAAAGACGTGGTACAATGAAGTAATGATTACTGACTAATAAGAGCACTGAACGGAAAAGCAAAAAAAAATTGTAAAGAATATAAAACGATGAAAGGCCTTTGAATAAAAGATAGATGAGGGTCGTGGATAACTAAGCAAAAATGATTTACATCAAGTTGCACTAGAATGAGTACGGCTCTTAAAGCGCTATTTATTTCTTCTAAAAAGAGAAATAATATCTGGTATCAACGATGTTCTTACATTAGCATTTCTTATTGTAAGTATTTTCTTTGTATGCTTTTATTTGTACCATATTATGGCATATGTATAATGAAATGAAATTTGTTCATAATGTTGGAGTGTTTGAAGACAATTTTCGGAAATAACATGTAAAATTTACTTTGTAAATACTAAAAACTAATGTTGGATAATGAGTAGAACTTCTATATATAAATATACTTGTAGTTGAATCAAATACAATTTAGTAGATTTCCGTAGACGAAAAAGCCGAAATAATAAGGTTATTTTTTAAACAAGTAACTGTTGACCGAGAACATGATTATGACGGCCGTTTTGTCTTTATTAAGACTCTTCAGGCAGCCTCAGTTCTCGTTTAATAGATATTATCGCCACGGCCATATAAGGTGGCATATATAATAAGAAAATAATTGAGAAGATTGGACCTTCATCTCTTGTGAAATGTTAAAAGCACTTTTACCTCATATTGCAGTTAAGATAAGGTACTGTCTATAATAATTACAACCTCACTTGTGAATTAAATCAGTTTATTCGGGAAAGTAGTCAAATAAAAACAAGTAAATGTCTGTTGACTGATAACATGACTACGACCTTTATTAAGACTCTTCAGGCAACCCCAGTTCTCGTTCAACAGATATTATCGCCAAGCCCATATAAGGCGACATATATAATAAGTAAATAATTGAGAAGATTAAATCTCCATCTCTGTTCAAGATGTTAACGCATTTTTGTGTGATACTGCAGTTATAATAGGGTAATGTCTATAATAATTGCAACCTCACTTATGCGTTAAATCGGCTTATTCGGGAAGGCAGTCAAATACAAACAAGTAAGTATCTGTTGACCAAGAACATGACTACGACTTTTATTAAGACTCTTCAGGCACCCTCAGCCTTGACTGGCTTCTTGAACAAGCCGATTTAACGCATAAGTCAAGTTGCAGCTATTGCATACAGTAACCTGTACAAACTGCAATGTCTGACAAAAGTGCTTTAACATTTCAAACAGAGATGGAGATCCAATCGCCTAGTAATTTTTTTTAATATTCAAGCAAATCTATTATCAAAATTTTTATGCGTTACTTTTTAAAGTACTTAAAAATGTACCTAAGTCTAAATGAGCTTTAACAAAAAACAGAGAATAGTAATAACGAATATGATGTAATGCGTGCCATAATCTTCTACTTCAAGAAAAGCTATTGCATTACTTCGAACACTTTATCAGAAAATAACATATCGCTTGCCCCTATAATCTCCTATATTATGCCCATACATATAACGTACTAAAAATGCCTTGCCGAAGTCGTTATATGCAAATACTAACATCCCTGAAATATCTTGAATTAGAGAGCGAGCGCGTACAAAATTTCCATCGCACGCTCTATATGCAAATTAATAATCCAACTAAATATATATGGCTGAGAACTTTGTCTGACTACGCTCGGTTTTCCACGTCGCGCGTATATTTATCCACCATAGTTCGACGTTTCACATTGCTCTGCAGTTTCTCATTCTTTCGTTGCGGAGAAGAATGTAATTCTTATTCGTGAGAGAGTAAATTTTGCTCGAGGTCAATTATCGATTCACTTGGAGATAAAAGTTAAAAATTCTGAAAATCTTGTTTGGTACAAAGGCTGCAAATTAATTACAATTCCTGATATACTTTACACATTTTGTCACAAATAAATATTTTTAATAAACAATCACGAATTTCGATAAAAATCGAGTACCCATAAGATTGCAAAAAAGCCGATTCTTGTTTCGTATTTAAAATGGTAAAAAGTATTACTGCAGTTGCTGCCAAACCAAATTCTGATCTCCTTAATTAAAAACGAAAGATCTAACAGATATACAACCTGTTTATTAGAGATGGTCCTTGGACTATTTTAAATTTTGTTTGTCCTCAGCTGAGTTTCGGAAGGACGCTTTGTTTAGAATATATGGTATAGGGCGATTAGATTTCGATATTTTTAAAATGATTAATGCATCCTAAGTAAAACTATGGTGTACTGCACTGGAACTACCACATACAAGAAATATCCAGAAATTCGTTTTTACTTTTAACAATATTCCAATTAGAAAAAAACTGATATTTGCAGTCACACGGAGTACAAATATAGGAAACAGCATTAGTTTAACAATAGATTCTATACGTTTGTATACGATTGTGTTTCTATTATGATTTGTCATTTCTCTTTGAGAGTTGGCAAAATTGATTGCATCACGTACTTTCGTTTGATAATTAAACTTTTGTTATTGAAGCTGTCTAATATGAATCACTATACAAAGGCTGAGATGACGGGTATGCATTTTATGTATGGACTTAACAATGAGAATTCGTTGGAGGCTAGGTGATTGTACAGTGAGCGATTTTCCAATTGTCATATTCTTGATAGGAAAATCTTTCAAAATATTCATCAACGTTTTCATAAAACAGGCACATTTGATTGTAACGAAGGATCAAGAAAGCCAAACATAGCAACAACAGTATTTCTATTGTTGGAACTATAGAGAATATGTGCTGAACATGGTAGACAAAAATGCGGGTACTTCTACCAAAAAAAAAAACAGCAAATACTTTGACTATAAGTAACAGGTTTGTTTGAAAAGTTTTGAAGCAGCTGATCTTGTACCCATACAAAATTTAGAGCGTCCAGGCTCTAAATTTTAATGATTTTCCTCCACCTACTGGATTTTGTCAATAGCTTCAGTATAAATTGGTTCAAATCCCTCAGCTACAAGCGCTGATTCTTTTCTACTAATGGAACCCATTTTTCAAGAAATTCAACCGTCCATAATAATCATGTGTGGGCTGAAAGAAACCCATGTGCGATACAAAAAGATTGATTTCAATATAAATTCTCATTAAAGATTTGTGTAGCAATTGTGGATAAATTGTTAATTAGATCGGTATTTTTACCAAGAAGACTTACCGGTGAGATACAAATTTTTTGGAAGAACTACCACTTGGGTTTTGGAGTATTTATCACTGTCAGCAAGAAATGTAATGTATCTTATGCACGATGGCGCACCAGCATATTTTAATATGATTGCTTGCTAATTTTTAAAGGCAACATATGAAGATCATTGGAATAGTCGAGATAGACCTCACTGATAACCTGCTCGATCTTAAGACCAAAATCGCTTGAATTTTTTCCAATGAGACCATTTGAAGACATTAGTATACACTACTACAGAAGAAGATTTCAGAAATTGGATAATTGATGGGTGTAATGCAACAAGAAACAACACTTGTGTTTTTGAAACAGTTCGGCAATCAATGAGAAAATTGTATGCATCTTAGGAAGGCATTTTCAGTAGATTTTATAGATTAAGAATTTTCACTTGTAAGTAATGAAGTATCGTTTTCCTTTTTGAAAAACGTTTATATTAGAAACTGTATCCTTTTAAATAGATTTTACTAATTTTCACGCTAGATGTTACCTCTTCGATAAATAAGAAAATACTAAACTAAAACTGTTTTTGAGCATTAAAATTAAGACCTTCTACCCACATAAAATACTTCCACCTTCATAATCCCTTTTGTTTCCAATAAATCGCCCGTTTTCAGTTTCTATACAGACTGTAATTTATTGTTTTCATACATTATATTTCATACAAGAAAGGAAAACTCCTATGAATACTCTGAAAACATACATTATCCCCCGAATTTATTTCAATATGAAAATACTTGAAAAGAAGTCATTCTAAATGACTACAAATATAATCACTGGAAAATATTGATTGCGTTTGAGAAGACAGTAATTTTCAATTTTATTATATTTGTATAGAATCTGTTTAAATTTTAAAACCTCTTAAAGTTCGATCATTAAAAAACTGGCAATTATGTACAAGGCAAATTAGCTATCCAATTAATCATTAGGAAAGAGTAAAATTCTATGTCAAAATGCTTATACTTTTCATTCAATTTTCCTTTTTTTATCCGTTTAATTACTAGTTCTTGATGTAGAATTTTTGGACGCTTTCGTCTTCTTATTTCTTGGCTTATCGTTAAGAAATAATAAATAAAAACGCAATTTCTTCACAACGTTTTGTAGTGTGATTTGTTACGTTATGAAATGCTTTAAATTATGTAACATTATTTTTTACTTTACTATATGTGTTAAGGACTTTAAGTATTTATTTTTCACCACTTATTTACAAATTATATTTAGTTTATTAATTCCATGCGTATATACGAGGGATATTTCCAAAGTTCTGGGAATTACATATAATTTTTATAATTTTGTTAATTTTCGTCAATATTACAATGTCGTTTTTCAACATAATCTCCATTTAACTGAATACATTTATCCCAACGATAAACTAATTTTTTTAAGCCGTCCTCAAAGAAGTTTTTCGGTGTCTTGTCAATCCACCTATTTATGGCACGTTAAACTTTCAAATCGAACACCTCGTAAAGGTTTTTCAAATCTGGGAACAGATGGTAATCACTGGGTGCAAGATCCGGGGAATAAGGTGGGTGCGGCAGCAATTCCCATCGTAAATCGTTCAAAACATCCTTCGTTTTCCTTGCGGTGTATGGTCTTGCATTATCCTGTTGCAATAACGGACGCTTATGCAAGTTTCCAGGCCGTTTCTTGACTAGTGCTGTCGCAGTGGTCCGAATAATAAATCTGAATAATATTCTGCATTAATTATAGTATCTCCCGGCAGATAATCTATGAAAATAATCCCTTCGCAATCCCAGAATACAGTAAGCATTACCTTTCCAACAGACGGAACTGCACGCGCCTTAAGTGGAGGTCCTTCTTCAAGTTTGCGCCATTCTTTGGATTAACTTTTCGTCTCAGGATTGAAATAAGGAATCCACGTTTCGTCAGTGGTTATTATTCGTTGCCAAAATTCATCACCGTAACGGGCTAACAGCTCTTGAAGTTGACGACAAGTATCGGACCTATTGAGTTTCAGTTCTGGTCCCAACAGCCTTGGCACCCAGCGCGCCGAAACCTTGCTAACGCCCAAACAATCATGCAAGATGTCATGAACTTGTCGTGTACCTATCCCTAAGTGTACACTAATTTGACGAATAGTCATTCCTAGAATATTGGAAACACCCCTCGTATTTGCTTCTATTTTTTTCATTCACATATTGTTCAAATTAACCTCATATTATCTATATTCCATATATGCCATTCCATAACATCTGCGTAATGCCTTAATTTGCAATGTCACCGCATGTGATTATGGGTCTATAATATGAATTACCGATGCAAAGCTCGACATTCAAATTTGGCGCTAGCGCGATGGTTTACCGTCTTAAAACAGCTAAAATAGCCTATCTCCTGCGCATCTCAGTATATCCACACAATACACGATGGTGGAGAGTTCCATTTATATAAGGAATCCGCAGCTAGAGCGATTAATACAAGGCACATAACGTAGAATACAGACATTTAGAATGTTCAGGGGAACCTGAGTCAGACTTTACAGTCGGGACCCGGTCCTACGCCTAAAAATAGTACACCAAAAACATATAATTTCAATATTACTACATCCTAATGTTGTACGGACAATACAAAAGTTTTTGTTCATTTAATGATGACTATAAAGTCAATAGAATTTTTAATTTTTATATTAGTTCACTTAATTCCCATAAGTACAAACATATTCAGATTAAAAAGCACTTAATAGATACACTATAATACGTTTTCCTACAACGATACTTTTTATTCCCAAAAAACGATACTTCCTTTGTCTTTATCGTAATAACAGTTTTCAGATTAAAATGAAATGAATTCGTTTTGAGAGCAAATAGAAGAGCGAAGTCGCGACATTCAAAGCGATTCAAGAGATTACAACATACAATGCTTCGATTCCAGAACGGTCTATCCGTTATCCATTTCTTTATAAAGTGTGTGAAAATATATAAAAGGAACTTTGATTATAAGAACGAGCGATCCGTAAAAAAGAAAAGTTGAACATTGAAAAATAGGAGCCCAAAAAAAGAGGGTTCGGGAAAAGCCTGTTGAAAGAGGCATGAAAAAAGAACGGGGGCTGTTTTAATCAAACAAAATATAGAGTACAGAAAAAAGAAAGATTGTAAGAACGTCACGTTTCAACGACGTGCTCCGAAAAAGATTAGGATATTAACATTACGTTACATTACATCAAAAAGAGATTCGCATATTTATCTATTTAAAATGTGTTTGGAAAATAACCAAATTGGAAAAATGTAAAATGAACCACCATACGTGAAATAATTACTTTAAAATCACAGCAATTTTAATAAAATTCTAAAATATAATTTAAGTATTTCCCATAACAATCACTTCAACATTTAGGGATATTTTTTTGATGTGTTTTAATAAAAAAATTAACACATTAATCAGCAATTTACTTTGAATTTTTTTTCGAGGCAAAGTTTGAACCTTAACACTCAAAACTAGATAATATCAAGCCTATCAAATCATAGTTATATAAATCTATCGTAATGGAATATCACAGAAATTACTTTCGATTTGTTATAGCTCTGTATAAAATCGCTGATTGAAGATATCGTTTGGGAATATTAAAAAAAACATCACTGCTGTCACGATCATCGAAATGACTTAGCTACGTGTATCTTTAGCAAGGGCTTCCTAGGAAGACTTCGATTCAATAACATTTATGTTAAACATATTTTTATTATCTGTCCCTGCTCTTTGAAAATCTTCAGTAGGCCCTTTAAATTGATTCATGTTTCTGTCTTGAAGACAATGGGTTTTAAAATTTTCAATTTCTAACTTCTGAATTAGTAACAAAATACCAATTAAAAATTAAATAAATTTATAATCGGCAACTGTAAGCAAGATGAATAAAAGTAACATAAAACTGTCCTCTCGTTGCATATACGAGGGAGCGTTTTTATATTCGCGGAATGGGGGACAAGGGGGGGAAATAAAAAAACCAAATTATTTTTCTTTTTCAATATATTCACCTGAAAGACGGATACATTTTTCACATCTTTCAATTAATTTATTTATACCCTCATAAAAAAATGATTTCTCTTTATCTGCAAAATACGCCGAAACTGCCTCCTTGACTTCATCATCGGCAGTAAATTTTTTACCCCGCAGCTCTTTTTTCATTTTCGGAAACAGGTAATAATCACTCGGGGCCAGGTCTGGGCTGTAGGGTGGGTGATTCACAATTTCGAAGGCCACCTTATGCATGGCAGCTAGCGCAACGCGGCTCTTGTGGACGGACGCGTTGTCGTGCAAAAGCAGAACACCTTTTGTCAATTTTCCCCGTCTTTTCTCTTTAATGGCTTCTTTTAGTCGCTCTAATATTGAAGCGTAATATTCTCCGGTTATAGAAACACCTTTATCTTTATAATCAATCAACAATATTCCTTCCGAGTCCCAAAATATCGTTGCCATGAGTTTCCCAGCTGATTGTGACACTTTAAATTTCTTGGGAGGTGCTGTGCCCTTTTTATGCCACTGCATGGAGTCTTGTTTGGACTCAGGTTCATAATGATGAACCCAAGTTTCGTCTCCAGTAACAATTCCACTCAATACATCATCCTTGTCTTCATTACAGAGGTCCAAAAATGCACGCGAACACTCTACGCGCTGTTGTTTTTGCGGCGGCGTGAGCATTCTCGGCACCCATCTTGCGCTGACCTTAGACATGCCGAGATGATCGTGTAGGATTTTAAAAAATGTTGTATTGCTCCTGCCCGGCCTCGGGTCGTCTTCAAGGGATTCCCTTCCTTGTTTAAATAAACTATGCCACTTATACACCATGGTTTTTCCTGGACAAGAGTCGCCGTAAACCAATGACATCTCATTCATTATGGTCGCGACTGATTTTCCTTGCCTGGTAAGGAACTTTATAACGGCACGATATTCGATTTTTTCCATATTTCACTTTTCACTCCTGATTATGTTACTTGGTTGACGATAGCTCAAAGACTAACTGTCTAATAACAATGAAACTTCGTACTTATACTAATCATGAGTCGCTGCACAGGCCACGCCCCCAATGCGCCTACTCACCCATCTACAACCCGCTCATTCCGCGAATATAAAAACGCTCCCTCGTACTTTCATCTACCTCACATAAACTCTTTGATGAGTGCATAAAAACGATATCTTCGAAAGCGAGTGTTACCGAGTTACTCAATTACTCTGATTTATTTGATAAAAGAACACGTTTGCATTAAAAAAGAAAAATTTCATCTACAATAAAAAAGGACGCAATCTTTACACAAAGAAAATAAATCACATTTTTAACGGATTATAAACTTAAAAGCTTGGAGATAAGCTAGCATTTTGATATAGTTTCCGCAGTTTTATGTGCTCTCCGAAATAATCCAAAAATTTTTATAAATTTCAACAACAAAATCATTTTTAGAATCTTCAAATTTGTCAGCATGCAAGCCTCTCTTAATGTACAAAAATTATGTCAAAACGTTAAAAAAAAACCATACCACATTAACATTGTTATTCTGGATACGTATTCGACAACTAACTTGCCACCATCAGCAGCAGTAGTTAAGTACAGTGTCACACGAAGATCCGCAGTAAAGCCACCTAGTATAAATCACGAAACACCTTACGAGAATTTGGTACGTAGACTTCCGCGGTCGTGGTCCATGCTATCTGCTTCTGGGTTTCCGGGCTGGAACCGCGTCACTAGTATATCTGCCGACGTTTCGTACCCATTTGTATGGGACATCTTCAGGGCTGAACTACTGCACTGAAACTGCACTCAGTTTCAGTGCAGTAGTTCAGCCCTGAAGATGTCCCATACAAATGGGTACGAAACGTCGGCAGATATACTAGTGACGCGGTTCCAGCCCGGAAACCCAGAAGCAGATAGCACCTTACGAGAAGACTAAATAAACACTAGAGTTCATTTTCTCTTGTATATTTGGTCAATATTTGTATTCTACACAAATTCTATTCTTCGCAAAGAGTAGAATGTTTCGTATTTCTATTTTAGCAACTAAGTTGCTATCATCGATAGCGATTAGCACAGTGTTGTACATGACTTCGAAGTGAAGCTACACAGAAACCGGGAAACACTTTAGAGGAAGACCAAATAAGCACTAGTGTTTCTTTGTTTCAAGGCCAAATAAACACAAAAAAGCAAATAAACAGTATTTATTGGTCTTCATATAAAGTGTTTACGCGAAGCACTTTACATGAAGACTAAATAAGCACTAATATTTATTTGGTCTTGAAGACCAAATAAACACGAAAAACAAATAAACAGTAAGCGAACACACAGTGTTCGCTTAGTGTTTATTCGCTCTTCACAAAGTGTTTTCGCGAAACAGTTTACACAAAGTCTAAATAAGCATCAGTGTTTATTTGGTCTTGAAGATCAGATAAACACGAAGACCAAATAAACACTAGTGTTTATTTGGTCTTGAAGATCAGATAAACACGAAGACCAAATAAACACTAGTGTTTATTTGATCTTAGTGAAAAGTGCTTCATAGTGGGTGACTTTACTGAAGATCCATGTGCAACACTGTGCTTAAGTGCTGCGGATGACGACAACTTAGTTTTCAAAATACGAATCCAAAAAACAAATACTGTGGTAGAGTTCTTTTTTACTTTAAACTAATAATCGGTTCGCCACAGTCTCCAACAAAATCTACGTACGATGATTATTCAAGAATACTAACTTTTGCGAGTACACCCATAATCACTTAAGGATATATAACAACTTTCCACATTAATTTTCGTATTCTGTATACGTATTTCGACAACTAAGTTGTCATCATCGACAGATAATTAAACAGTGTCGCATCTGGAAAACTACGGCAAAAATCCGTACGAAACAAATTCCGTACACTCACAACGTACACGTCACTTCATTCAGTGTGCGTTAGTTGTCGAAATACGTATACAGAATACGAAAATTAATGTGGAAAGTGGTTATGTAACAACCCTAAGTGATTCCGTTAATTGACCACAGACTTCATCAAAATAACTTTGTGTATACCCACTTGGAAAAATTGAGGTTTTCGTCAAAATGAAAAGAATGAATTTGATCAGAAGTTTCAAACTAGCGAACTATTTTTATAACAGTATCATTCGAACTTAAAGATAACTCACTTATACATTCAAAAGTTAACACATCTTTCGAGTTTTTTGTTCTCTCAGTTTTAAGTTAAAATCGGTTTTAGAACCTTCGAAAATGTCCTCAAGCAAACATTAATATACAAGCTTTTCTAAACCACTAATTTTTACGACGTACAATCGTCATTCTGAACTAGCAGAAAACAAACTCAATCGATTCTCCTTAATCAATATTTCGAAGAAGTATTAACATAAGATCCCTTCTTACGTTGATGTGATAAGATGTTAGACATTTTGACGCTATAAAATCCATTTAGATAAAATTTACGCGATAGTTATTTTGAAACGCAAATTAATTAATTATGTACTGATTAGACCATTACTGGTTTGAGTAAATTAATTATTCTGATACGTTATGTGTCAGATAATATAAGTAAGTATTCTACCATAATAATAAAACGAAATATTAATCAACATTTTAATTAGCAAACTTTTGAACGCTAATATATATCCAAGAGCGTGGATCAAACTTCCTTCTCGACAAGATGAGTTGCAGTATGAAAATTAAATCAATATACTTAACTGATGAAACTTCCTTAGAATAAATTCCAGTTGTTTTTTCAGAACAAAAACGAACCACATTTCCGCGAGTTAAACTGATTTTACGGTTTGACTTTACTAGGTCAACGAGTAAGTACAATAAAAAAATTCAATCAAAGTTCTCATAAATTTTCTTTAACAAATACCACATTTAATATATGCGGAACCATCCGCGGAAAGCGAGTTCATAATTTCCGGTCTAATAAATGGGTCTCAAGATAAAATATCAATCTACCTCAAGATAGTTAACATGGGCAAACTTATTAAACTCTCCGAATGTCGAGTGCCTGCACTTATCCGCTAGATTACGTTTGATGTTAGTCGTTTTGTAACGTCTGTGAAAATAAAAATACATTCTTCCGGTTAAAAAGTAAAAGATATGCCTGGCGTGTAGGCCGCGAATGTGTTGATATAACACGTTCGCAATTCCCTAACAATAACGTTTGAACAAACGCGAGCGCACTCGAAAGTTGAGTGCAAGCAAAGAGTGTGTATGAGTTCTTGTAATAAGATTTTCAGCTTCAGAGCTTTTGCGTGATATTGAATACTCTTCAAAGAAAACATTCGCTAGTAAATATCTTGTACAATAGAAGAGTTAGGATATTGTAACATTTGAACTTGACAAAACTATGTTACGTAACATAAGCTGAATTAATTATTATTGTTTTGATATTTTTGTAGAAGTATCTCAAGTCGCATTAATGAATATAGATGAAACGTGAGGCGATGCAGAGAAACTTATTGTTGATTTGGTCCAGACGTAATGCAATTTCCATTGTTTCCTCATTATGATGGGCTGGTATACTACAAGAAGTTGATTGGCGATATGGAAAACAATTAACTTGACTTGACTATTCTCTTTTGTTTTAGAAACTATATATGGCACCTAGTGGTACTGTTTAGCATAAAACCAAAAGTATAGTTAAATAACTTTCTATTTTAAAAGCCCTATGCATTGAAATCAAACACGTATACGTCTTGTATAATTTTATTTGAACAACAGCAAGATGTTTAGTATGTGGAGGTACGTGTGTATATAATAATTTTATAAAAATAAATCTAACAGTTTAAATACATAAGAAATTAACACAGTTCAAATTGCTCGCTTCGCCTTTAACGCATTGATGTATCCATGCACCCCCAAAGTGCAAATGTTCGACACTGTCAACCTTGCAGCTATTGGGGAAGCACCATGGAACCACCCGACAGCAACCGTGACGCAGCAGCCGGTTAGGTAATCCAATCTCCGGCCCCCAACGTATAATATGTATCCGACGACAAAAGTAACTGCCGACCAGTATGTACGCGTTAATGTATGTTATTAGGCATAATAAAACATACTCATCAGAAAATAATTAATGCTAATTTCATGTACAACTTGATCCACAACAGTGCAATGATTCGCCCCCTTCGACGATTTGTCCAAGTAACAGCGACGACGGAGCGTATAAAAGTAGGAGCACCGAGAGCCAACATCATTCGCCTGTTTCAAGCCAAACGAGATCCATGAGAAAAAGATGAGGGGGGATCCCCCTGAAACGTCGCCAGAATAATCCTTGAAGGACCGGCAAGACACGCGGTACGATACCAAGAAAAGACAGCAATTCATAGGCTGACCTATCAGGATGAATATGTATAGCCTGGACTGGGATCATCTTGTTTAGAAATTATTCCAGTGTTAAAAATTATAACTGTCTTATTATTATTAATATTATCATAATGTTGTGCCATTAAAACAGTACAAACGCCAGCTAACTCATTCACGCTACAAATTTCTCTTTCTAAAAGCAAATATCGCACAATATTTCTCACTGTTTCTGCTAGAAAGGAAAAAACATTTCCTATGCATCGACTTAATAGCCTTTGCAGACTTTGTAACAATTGTGAAAGTGAAAATTTGTTGTATAATGCAAACTAGTCACGATCATGAAAGCCGCTGGTATTAACAGGAAGTTATTTTTTTTAATAAGTGTTGTTTACGTAATATCTGAAAATATAGCATAATTACAATGTTTGCGATAAAAAATCTTGATTGTACTAGCAATAAGAGGAATAACAGATACAATTAAATAATTAATTTTAACGTGGCCATAGCAAAAACATGTTTTCGCACTTTAGATACAACTGTATTAAATATATTAAAATAATATTATTTATCCTTACGAAATTAACTTCCACATTTTATGAAGTTTGTCCAATGTTTGTTCGAGCTATCTAAATAAACGTACACCGGTAACAAACAAAAACATTTCAAAAACAGACAGGAAGAACGTCACACACAAATCATTATATTATCAATACCGCCATAGTACCTCAACTAAAAGCTCTCGAAATGAGTCGAGTTTAAACAATGGAAGCACTTTGACGAACACCAATAATCGACGAAACAATTCAATGAATAGACACTAACAGCCCTTAATACCTGTTACGTGAAGACCTGTTGTCGTCGGAATTGAAAAAGCAAATATTTTCACATTAGACTCCGAGTCACGCGTGCGTTGGTCTTACGAAACGAATAAAACAGACGAGTATGCAAATATTGATTTATTATGTTTGTGTTTATTTAAAAAGATCAAAGGTCCTAGCATAAACCTGGATAGAAATAAAAAATTTTTTAAAAAATACTTTTTCCATTTCGGCCCTGAAAATAGACGCCTCTTCCAACTTTTACGAATCATGAATATTCAATTTTTTTTTACAAAGAATTACATACAAAGCAACAGACTACAATACATTATACATAATAAAGAGATACCAATTTTTTTGAGCTCAAAGGATTAAGAGGAACATCCAGTACAGTTTAATGCCTTCTACTTATGAAAAATGGAAGCGAAAAGCCGGAAGCTCTTTGACATGCAGTCTGTAGTAAAATTTTTGTAATGTAATAAATCCGGACGATCTTTTCAAGGATTTATTTTTAATAAAATCTAAAAAACTAACCCAATCTCGAGTTGCTTGAATATTTTATCTTTCTATATGGTACTAAAAACATATTCGAATCTAGCAATCACAAAAGGAGTTGTGCATCATATTTAGAGTTGAAAAATCGTGTATAATATACATATATATATAGCTTTAAAAATTTGGCGGATGATACAGAAGAAAAAATAAATTATTTTAACCGATTTTTTCAATTGTTTTTTATTATATTCGCCTTTATGATGCTTCTGCATTTGGTGGAACCAATTCTCAAAACAGTAAGCCTACTGTTCTTCAATCACCTCAGAAACGAAGTCGTCATAATCTTCCACAGTCACTTCCAGGGTATTAAATTTCAATCCACGCATTTTGTCTTATATATGGGAATAAAAAGAAGTCACAAGGTGCAATGTCGAGACTATAAGACGGATGAATCATCAATTTCGTTCGTCAAGCGGTTAAAAATCTGATGTTTGAGATGCGTTGTATGATGGTGCATTGTCTTGATGCAGAATGATTCGTTCTCTTGGGCGTTTCTCGTACACTTTTTGAAACAGAGTTGCAAACAAACGGTTGTATACCATTCAGCATTGATTGTGTGACGATCCTCTAGCGGAATAGTAGCAAGACGATCGGTGCGTCTGAAAAAAGAAGCCACCATTTTCTTGCCAGGGTTTCGTCCGCATCGCACTCATGGATTTTTCCTCATCTTTGAAGACCCATTGAGCCGATAGTACTGTGGATTTTCAATTCAAAGATCTGCTTCCATAATGTAATTTATGAAGCGCTTAAGGAATCGAATCTTACGGTCCTTGGTACCTTGGTACAGCACCTGCCCGGTAAGCAGTGAATTGGATTCCCTTCCGAAGGCATTTTTTCATTAACTTCTACTTTATATGGTCTGCATTACATGGTGTAATTTCCTGTAAGAATCTCAGTAAGCTGATGTACCGGACCAACGACACTAGCAGAAAAAAAACAGCCATGCCTAATTTTATTCGAACTTGTAATATGTTGATATAACTCCTTTTGTATATTTATAGTAATCGTAGTGACGCTTAGTGACGTCCTAGATGAAAAGTAAATGTATTTTTGATAAATTTGAATTTACCAAATAGTTAATCAATCCTCCTACACCAACAAATTGTTAGCTGCCTTGGGTCCCTATAAAATTGGAAGCACCTGGCGTATTACCAATTCCTCTACCCAATAGTTATGCCACTGTTTGAAATATATCAAGTGGGTGAAACATAAATTACCGTGACATGCGTCACTGGAACGGAATGAAAATAATTCATGGTTTAACTAGAACAGGAAAAACATGGGTTTACTACAGTAAATTCTGTAAAAAAAAAGCATATGCACAGCTCAGTAAATTAGCTCTAATAATTGAAATGAAATTTGAATTAAAAGGAGAGAACGTTGTAGATTTGGAGGTACAAATAAGATTCTATTTATTATGACTTTTCTACAGCTAGAAAAAAACAACAATTCTGATTTGGCCAATATGAAGGAACTTGTTTTTCAACGTGACAACACTTAACCACACACTTTTTGGACGACCCTAGAGATGTTTGCAGAGCTAAGTTAGAAAGTGTTGCCGCATTCATATTCGCCAGACATTGGACTTTTAGATTTTATTTCTTCAAATAAAATTATATGGTGCGTCAGCTTCAAAATCCTTGGGCTTTCTTATTAGATCGTGTAGAGACTTTAGTAATACTGCTGTACTTAAGATGTTATATTATGCTTTGGTGCGGTGCGGGTTGGAGTATGCGTCTCTAGTTTGGTCTCCTTACTACATGGGCCAGCAATTATCCCTTGAATCCAGAAGAGGTTCCTAAAATATCTCTCCTATAGAGTGACTGGCATTTATCCCGAGCGCGGAGCGAATTACGATGGCCTTTTAAACCAACATAATATGCAGTCCCTGTCTTATCGCCATGAAATGTATGGTTGTAAATTTTTAACCAAACTTTTAGCTAACGAAATTGATTGTCCGATGATATTAGCTTGCATTAGCTTTAATGTACCCGTGTCTAATACACGATACTGTGCCACTTTTAAATTACCTAGGGCGAAAACAAATGTATTGTTGAAATCACCTGTGCATGTTATGTGCAGGAGTTTTGACAGGCTTTAAAATGTTTTATAATATTCTGAACTGTATTTTATTCAATTTGGCACTTGCTTTTGAATTATATTTGTTTTTTTTATACATTTATACATTGCTATTAGTTGAGTTTATGTTATTTTTTCTTTTTTCCTCTTACTCTGCACCACAAATTAAAATTAAATTACATGTATTACTGTCCTGTAAATGGGAATTTGCTGTTGGACAAATAAAGATTATTATTGTTATTATTATATTGATAGATTCATAAAAGAGAACTTCAACACCAAACCGGTATTTTTCTTTAAAAGAAACAGCTGTTTCAAAGATGAAACATTGCCATAGAAGATAATGACGATGGCGATTAATCTTTTAAGCAAAGATGCTTCAAATTCATATTTCTTTTATTAAAAAAATACGACAGAATCTTCTGACAGACCTAATATGTATTTTATAAGACACAAGTTGAAGTGTTATTTTAATACCAACGGATTTGATATTCTAATTTCATTTTATGCGTACGTTAGATAAGGAAATTGCTAATGACGGTTCATGATATTTAAACAGAATGTGTACATAACCTCAACATTAAAATACCGTAAAGATTGTGAATTAGAATTTAGCCCACTTCAGACCATAACAGCGATTTTACGTGCTGATGCGTTTTAATGCGTTCCCTCACTTATTTTTTTCTTTCTCGCCGAGTTCACCGGAACTATAGTACTGGAATTGTCAAGATGTATCGATCGTGATGACGTTCCGGCCGCTTTCCGAGGAAAGATCGAAACTTTTTTACGGCGCCAGATAAAAACGCTGATTAAAGTCACGAGTTTCCGACGCTGTTCGCATCTTCCTCCTCTTTCATCTATCTTCTCCTTTTTCTTTCAAATTTTCTCTTTTTTTGTCATCATCGGTCCAACACCGACTATCCTTTTTTTCCTTTCTTTTTGTGTCTGTATTTGTTTCTCCGCCCCGTGTGTTGTGGTAAAACTGATATTTCTCACGAAATAACGACCTGGATATTGAATCCTTTCGCAGCTAGTAGCGACGGTGGGAAATTGGTTTCTTGAATGGGCATAAAGGGAGGCGCCCGTTGTCTGGTGTGTTTTGTTATGAAATTTTCACGATGCAGAGGTGTAATAAGGAAGAGACTAATTTTGAGGATTCCCATAAAAGTTATATCCGTCATAACCGTAAAAGAAGAAGAAAATGAACGATTCATGAACTATTTCATTTCGAGACATGTCGGAACTGCAAAAGGTCAGTTCGTAAAACTTGAACATTAATCAACATTAATTCGGTTGATCTCTAATAGACTTCAGGTTGTAAACAAAACGGCAGGTTTAATTTTTCGACAAAAAAACTCAGAAATCCAAGCAATTTATATGGTTTAACCAATGCATAAAGTGCAGACCAACATATATGCAATTTTCACTTCAAATTAATGTTTGGAAGTTCAAATTGGTCGTGTAATTAACTTTATTAGACAAGTGACGATAATGGTAATAATAAATGCAAAAAAGGTGAACATTTCCTGTGCATACACCATTCAATAGGTCTTCACCAATTAACAAAATTCTAACAAACCATGACGAAAAATATTGGCGTTTAAAATCTCATATTGAGTTGTCAGAAAGATTACTACACATGTTGCTAACAATTTTTTTATGTTCTGCAATCATTCGAATCTACTTTTATGTTTTGCCATATAATATCTGAAGTTCTCACTTAATTTTGGAAAAAAAAACTGAGCGTCTTGGAGTGTGTTCGGAGAAGATCAAAGTGTGCCATTTCGTAAAGGATAGAACGTAAATCAAGTGATACTTGACAATACACTTCAAGAACGTCAATGCCAACGATGGTTCACAAAATTCATTATTGGTGATATTAATCTAAACTATGCTCCTCAATCAAGGAGGCACACTGAGGTTGGTTACAAAATAAATGCGTTCATCGAGTGAAACCCTCGGCAAATTCAAGCACTCATCATTCTAGCGGTCACGACCATTTAGCTTCGATATGCTCTTAAAAATCTGTCTTAAATGTGGGCTCTGTATTATCATTAACCCTTCATATGAGGGCCAGTCGTTAACAGTCTAAAGCAGCGATAAAGAAATATTTTATACGCAAATAAATGTTTATTGTCTTTCGAAATATTCACAATTACATTCTATGTACATTTTCATACGTTCAAATCACTGGAACATTTACTTCATTCTGAGGTTAGGATATTTGAAATCTATTACTTGAAAGCATGTGCTTCTACAATCACCATCCTCACCAGATCTGCGTCTTCAAACTTTTACCTGCTTCGTTCTAATCAGAACTTTTTACGTTGTGTAACATTCCACTCAGGTGAGGCTGTTAATCATCACTTTCTAAAGTTAGTCACCAATAAAGATAAGTCTTATGAACGAGGAATTATGAAGCTCACGGAAATATGGATAAAGGTTATCCAAGAAAACAGACAATTGTAACTAATTTATCGTTTTTTATATTAATAAATGAGCTCTGAAAACAATAGAAAAAATACGTCATGACTTGTCAGAGACAAACCAATTTAAGCACACGTTTTGGCAAATCGAAAATTAATATTGTATAATAAAAGAGATTTCGTCTGGAGCAACTTTGTACAAACGTAAAAAAAGAGATCACTCAAAATGTCTTCCAAACTAATATCAAATTTGGATAAAACCATATGCTACATGGACGTTATTAATTCTCGGTTTATACTATTACAATGTACTTCTGTACATAAATTACAATAAAATCTCTGTTTTTCTTAATGCTCCAAATGTTATAGACAAATTTCGAATTTAATCTATAATCTATAATTTAATCTAACAATTTTGGTTTATAACTTTTTTCTTAAGCACTCAATTTGATCGGTAAGAAATTCAAAATTAGACTGTGGTCTTCGCAATATTAAACATAATTTCTTTTAAAAAATAAAAGGTTTTATTTCTTTATCTTGTTTGATTTGGTTTTTATTCACAAATCGGAGCAGCCATTTTGCCACACCCTGTAAGACATTTTACTCTCATTTAAGAATTATATAGCGGTTCTGAATTTTCTTATCGATAAAAATTAAGATCTTCTTTATCAAATATGTGTTCATCATTTAAAAAATTAAATAGCATTTATATTGCATTTACGAGGATAGCCGTTTACATTTCGGGAACTGTTGTGTCGGAAAACATTAATGTAGTGTCTACATTGATAACGCAAGACCATCATGTGACGTACTGTGAGATCGAGGCATCGCTAGGTATTAGTAACACCAGCGTGCATAAGATCCTGTATGAACATTTAGACGTTAAGCAGCTATGTTCACGTTGGATATCATATAATTTGACAACCGCTCAAAAAAGGACTCGCGTTGATTGGTGCCAAGAAATGCACAAAAAATACAATGGCGGTGCTCCAAAGAACATTTATAAAGCGTCACAGGTGATGAATCTTGGATCTATACGTATGTATGAGCCCGATAGTAAACAGCAGTTGACTGTGTGGGTATTCCAAGATGAGTCAAAACCAACAAAAGTTGTTCGCGCTCGGGGCACATCAAAACAAATGGTCGCCTGTTTTTTTCGGAAAAACCCGTCACGTTGCAACCATGCCTTTAGAGAGTTGTAGAACGGTCAATTCCGAAACTATTTGTTTGCCAAAAGTTTTTGAAGAAATAAGAAAAACGAACCTAAAACGACAAATCATTCTCTACCATGACAATGCGAGCTCTCACAGGTCGGTTCAAACAATTGAATATTTGACCGGGCAAAACATTGAATTGATGAGCCATCCGCCGCACAGTCCCGGTCTATCACCCTGTGATTTCTTTTTGTTCCCATATGTACGTAAAGAATAAACTTCGCCGTCAACGGTTTTCTACGCCGGAAGAAACAGTTGAGGCATTCAAAACTCATATTTTGGAGATACCGCCTTCACAGAGGCAGTAATGCTTTTCGGATTGGTTTAAACGAATTCAAAAGTGCATTGATTTTCAAGGTGAATATTTTGAAAAGCAGTAAAACTATTTTAGATAATAAAAAAAATTTTTTGTTTGCCAACGGCTACCCTCGTATATTGCATATAGCAAATTTCCACAATTTACATTGAAACAAATTAATAATTTTCCATCCGATTGACATGATTTTAACCACGAAACCAATTAGATTCTAACAGTAGATATGGCCAGTATATTCCGAAATTAATTTTCGACGTGACTCTAGAATCCTTGGTTTTCCACAGAAAACATAAACTCAATTAATAACAGCAAAAACTGCTATCAATTTTCCGCTGTACGGAAGACCACCATTCCGTTTCGCCGCCCTCGAAAACGTCAACCGGAAAACTTTCAATGATACAGCGGTAACCCTTGCAACGTTATTCCGGCAGAACTTTCGGTAAATTCACCTCACGTACATCCCTATTTCTCCAGCCAGTAGAAAACGCATTTTCCCGCATCTCAGACGGTGGTTCCGAAACCGCCACCTTCTAACTCGCTCCACCTATTTCGAGCTGTTTTTTACTACCAAAGAACTGTAAAAACTTCTGACTTTAAACCGTTTCGTGGAATATTTACGATACTACGGTCAAACGTAACAGCGTCGACTCTTAATGTAGACGAATGGGGTTGGAAGTGTAAATATTAAGGTGTTTCGAAAGTTAGAAACCATGTCGACTGAAGTAGTAGAATTGTACAAATTGAGGTTATGTGTAGAAGTTTCAGAAGATTTTTTTTGAAAATGAATATAAATTGCTTTATAAAAAATAATATGTTTTCAAACTGTGAAAAAGCTTGTATCATACTAAATACGAAACATAACAAAGGCTCTTGTCAAATATGATAAAGGTCTTGATGATCATTTTTGAAGTAGAAAATTTATTCGCAATAATTATGACAATCTTTACATCCTAACGACCCTCCAGAGACTCACAACCAGTCTGTGAGTACGAGAACTTGCGCCCCTGAGAAACCTGATCTAATTCCAAATTAAGGTGTAAGGTACCGTACCGTGAATTATGTAGTTGCAGGAAAGTGTGACAATTAACGTTCCTCTGGAGGCGCCAGACAACCCCTTTGCGTTTAAACTTATCTGCTTAAATGGAACTCTGATCGGGCGAATTGTTATGGAAAAAATACAAAGTAAAACTCAAAAATAAAAAAAATATATGAGACATTCTAGTAGAACTACAAGGCAAAAATCCTCCATGGGAAAAACAAGTTAAGAGAGTCAAAAAGATAAACCAACAGTATATCTACACAAATAAATATACATAAAGCTCAACACCATAAAGGAGGTAGATTTGATGTCCAATGGGAAAACTTGATCAGCTAAATGATTTGAAATTTCTACAATGCAAAAGCTAGCGAAAAAGGACCAGTCGTCAAAAGGAATCAAGGCAATTTCAACAGACCTATGGGAAAAGGCTCCGAAAAGACGTAAAGGCCACAATAGATCTAAAAATGTATGTAAATGTTGCAGTTTTCCAAAAATATCTGAAGCTTAAGAATGGTGTTATTTAATAAAATAAGTTAACATTAAATTTTCAAATTTAACGAAATTTAGTTAAGTCTTATCTGACCTGACGTTAGAGTTTAATTTGTAATTATAAATTCTGTGTTCTTAATCTTAAAACTCTTTTGAATTTTAGATACAGTGAAAACGTATTATCTCGAAACATAGAATCCAAATCGAAGAACAGGTTCCCTTGATATCCTCCCCCTCTATGTAGGTTTAAAGATAGTAATCTAGGAATAGTCATAGTTAAAACATAAAACCATATACCTAAAATTCTCTAGTCGTTAAGACAACCAACATAGAACAACAAGAGTATATTAGTCTTTCCTAATATATCAGCAAAAAGGAGAATTATAATTTTGTTACCAAAGTTATGATTAACATTAAAGCCTATAAATAGGGATTAAAGCTAAGAGTTAAGGCTCTTCGATGTGAGTGATGTTTTTTTGAAAAAAAAAGATTAATGCACTTTTGCATGCTTTCGAATCAACTCTGGAAGCAGTTGTTCCACTGGTTAGTTGGTACAGTCAAAATTGTGTTTTAGAAGGCATCGACTGCCGCTTTTGACGACTGGAACCTTTGACCACACAGTTGTTCTTGATTTTCGGAAAGGTAAAGAGATCGTTGGGACTTAGGTCCGGACTGTACGGTGGTGATCCAAAAATTCAATTGTCTTACGTGCTGTGTACGAACTTGCATTGTCTGGATGGTGGATGATTCGTCGTTCAGGGTTGGTTTTTCGAAGCTCGACGATAATTTGTGGCAAACAAATGGTTGTATACTAATCGGCAGTAACAGTTTTTTGATCTTGTAGAGGAATTGCTTGACAACACAAAATGTTGAATACGTGCCTTAATTTCATTTCACATACTTTTTCTTCTGAAGAAATATTATGTAATAAGTACTAAGAGTTTTTAATTCCTAGCACATTTACACTCTAAATGCAATGAAACCAATATTGTCAAAATAACAAAACTGGTATGTATACAAAACAACCAACACAATTAACCATTTTCAGTCTTGTAATCGGGTGATAATCAAAGAATATAACTAACTCATTATCTATATTATTTCAACATATTACGTCAATAAAAGCTTTTTATATGCTACTACAGGTATAATTACTGCCGGTCGCCCTCATTGTTTACACAAATTCGAAAAGTTCTCCTTACTCATCAGAACTTCATCACAATTAGAGAACATTAGCAAGTATCGATCCTTACTTTGGACCACATATTTGAAATTTAAATATCTGCAAAGTTTCACCTTGCCCTCCACGCCCCCCGACCATACACAGGAAGAGATTCGATTTAGATAATGGCGAACACAAACGCGAATTACACTTTCCAAATCTCTTTCATTAATCGACAGCCCCCTAATGGGTATAAACTCCGGTCGCCGAAATAAAAATATGAAAACATAATGACGCATCATTATCAAAAGTATTATCTTATCGTTGGACGGATAAGATATGAAGAGGAAACGAGGCGAATGTAAAAGGTAAGAGGTTTTACTTCGGAAAAAAATACGTATAAACACCACCGGTGAATTACCCCAATTATTAAGTGAGAAGGTCGGCGTGGAAGGGGCCCCGATGATATCGAAGACGAAAGGTCAATTTGACGTACAAATTTCTAACCTTTGACATTTTCCATCTAGAACCGGTTACTTTTCGTTAGGCTGAATGTAAGTTGGAGTGTTTACAGAGAAAAGAACGGAGAATAAGGGAGAGTGTTTTTAATTCAAATTAAAATTCTTTGAATTGTTAGGGGATATTGAAGATTGGTAAACTTTACGGGATAAAGTTACTTCGTTTCGGATTTAAAATTTAAATTCCAATTTGTTTTCTACTCATTCTCACTGTTTTGTTAAACTATACTTCACGAACCCTTAGTAAATTTAAATTATCTGTAATGTTTATTTTTAATTAACGCAATAATAACAATGAAAAGAATTATATTTATTAAAGCATGAAAATACGAACTCTTGGAAATTTTGGTAGCCAAACTTACGCCGTAAGCATCGTAAAAACCACACAAGCGTTTGTATTGTCTGTTCTTCGAAACGCATAAAATTGTTTAAAATAATCTCATCACTTTTTAATATTCATCCTAAAGCTAGGAAATAAAATAAGCAATTTATCAATAAATTTCCATTTGATTAATTTTTTCCAGTGATTTGGTGTCAATTTATTCATTGGCAACCGATGTTTCTAAAGGTGTTTCAAATTTCGCGCTTTTTTAAAGAATAAATAAAACATGTAATTTGCATTCGCTTTCAAAAACTTTTTATTGGTAATTGAAGTATCAGTTATGACATTTATATGCGAAAAATAATATCTGCCAAATGGCCTCCTCTTGCAGCTCCACAGACGTCCACTCTTTTGTTAAAATTTTCAATGACATTTTGACATAATTGAGGCTCTATCTCACCAATGACACGAATAATTTCATCTTTCAAGGCAGGAATGGATTGTGGATTGTTTTTATAAACCTGACTTTTCACATAACCCCAAAGAAAATAGTCAAACGGTGTCAAATCACATGATCTTAGTGGTCAATTGACATCATCGTTTCTTGAGATTACACGTCCAGGAAATTTTTCTTTCAGCAAATCAGTTGATTCATGTGCAAAGTGAGATGTAGCGTCACCACATATCCTCTAGATCAATATTCATTAATTCAGGACACAAAAATTAGGTTATCATCCGACCATATCGATCACCATTGACAGTTACAGCTTCACCAGCAGCATCTTCAAAGAAATAAGGTCCAAATACACCACCTGACCATAATGCACACCAAACAGTAACTTGTTTAGGATGCATACGTTTGTTTATTAACATAGCCACCAAGTTCAAAATGTGCCTCATCGGAAAACATTATTTTTTGAGAAAAATCAGCTGGTTGTTCATTGATGAAATTGACAAATGAATGACATTTTAAATGATCTAATGGCTTCAGTTCCTGTGTTATTTGAACCTTATATGCCTTCAGAGCTAAATCCTTGTGTATAATACGCCATGTTGTTCATCCACTAAGGTCAAGTTGTTGTGAACGTCGTCTAATGGACATTTCAGGATCTTCAGCAACACTTTCACGAACCAAACCAATATTTTCTTGTGAACGACCACTACGACTGTATTTTTCACTTTTTTGATCTTCCACGGAACCAGTTTCTCGAAATTTTTTAATAATTCGACCAATAGTGCTTTCAAATGGACGATTATGTAAACCATAAAATTCACGTAATTTTACTCTTTTCACAGAACCCTGATTTTCATAAACTAATTCAACAATTTGAACGCGTTGTTGTACCGTGTACGAAGCCATTTTTATAAATGTCATACATCACACTTTTTTATTTATTTATTCTTAAAAAAACCGCTCAATTTGAAACACCTTTATTACAGTTTGTTTATTTAACGTTTTAAAGTGTTATATTTTCAAGAAACCTGATCTTGGTTTCAACTTTATTGGTGAAATTTCGTTGTCGTCTATAGGTAAGCTTGTTTGAGCACATTATAAGCAATTTATAACAAATCTGTGTCGTCCAATGCTTCATTCACAAGTTTTGACATGCTTACATCTAGGCCATATTAGGAATGGGTTCATTTGCAGAGTGGCAAGATGCTAAGGCAAAAATTCTCAGAATTTAAGAATGTACTCTCCATTTTTTACGAGAAAAATTGTATATTGTATTTAAATATGATTTCTTAAAAGATGTGCAATCAACCTACTATTTCCTTGAAGGTTCACAATTCCTCAAATATAAAGCACACAATGTCTTCCAACTATTTGATTTAAATTGAATACTTTTGTAAAACGAATTTATTGCATTGCGTGGGCCGGTCAAAAACTTTCAAAGAATAATCTGCTAATTTGAAAATTCTAGTTTACTATAAAGCTACTTGAGGGGGAGATAGAGTCTATTCCTTTTCATATATATTGTGGTCAGCATATCTCTCTAGAGTGACTTGAATTCTTTGCAAATATCTGTTGAAGGCATTGACTACGGCTCTTTTGGCATTTGTGTAATTTTGACCATGTTTCACTATAGCTTTAGAAATTCCAAATCATTTGGTTGATCGAGTCTCCCCATGGGACATTAAATCCACATCTAAGGTGCCTTAATGACATGTTTTTCCCCATTGAAGGTTCTTGTCTTGACTTTAGAAGCTCTCACATGTTATCTTCCACTTTTTTTGATTTTTAGTTTTGCTCGACCTTTCCAATATTGTTCTCAGCAGCGAAAAAGGAAATAATAGTCAGCTTGCCTCCAAGAGAACGTTAAGTATCGCAATTTCCCGTTGCAACTCTCTCAACATATTAACTTACAAATTAGTTCGGGCTTATCTCGGGTTCTTCAGGATCACTAACTATACTCACACACTAGCTGTGAATCGTTAAGAGACTAAATTTTAACACAAATATAAAGAGTTCAATGGTTAAGATAATATAAGTTATATGTAAATCTATTCAAAAATGTTTTCCCATATTCCAATTTTCAATAATAATAATTAATAATTTTTAATGGCCAACGCATATAAAATCCAATGGCGAAAACATCGAAATAATTATAATAAATGTAATAGAGTTACTTCAAATACACATAGAAATTGAGTCTCCAGATAACACAAAGCATATTTCCTCATAAATCCTCATAAATAGCTACATGTATAACAAATTTTTAAAAATAACTTTCCTGTAGTACGTAGTAATGGAAAAAACAGCGAAGCAATTGAAAATGCGTCGAAAAGGAATAGTACGCACATGATGCGTTTAATGGGGCATAGTAGAAAACATTAAACCAAACCATAGATGTTGAAATAGTTGCTGCAGATCTAGTAATATCAAAAAATATCGCAGAAGAAGACATGAGATGCTATATGCTATTACTTTTTTCTCCGAATATGGAAAGTTTTAAAAATCATATGTTAAAAGTAGATTGTCACAAATAAATGGATCCCATCAATTTTGTATGACTTGAGTAACCTCTTCCGTATACGTTCCAAAAGTTGGTAATGTGGGAAATGGATTATGCAGCATATTCTATTCATAAATGAATATAGTATCACAGGATTGCTGATTGCTTGCAATAATTTAAACGAGAATGTAAAGAATCCTCCAATGTTAATGCTCTAGAGATAATAGTTTATCGTTCCAGCATCTATAGCAAAATGAAGAGAAACTTCTAGAACAGAAAAATACGGCAAATTTATCTGTAACCTTAATGGGTGTAAGTACGACTGTGATTTTGTATTGTACAATGCCAACGTATCACTTTGAAGACGTAATGATATCTTTAAGTCAAAGTCAAGTCAATATAACCTTCCAATTGCTTACCAAACGATCCAGTATTGGAAAGGAAAAGAATGGCTTCGATTATTCAAAATCAAAACCAATTTGTTTCACAGAATAATTAAATAGATGATGGCTATATATTAAACACAATGTGATGTTTCCGTATTGCCACGTCCAGAACTTTTCCACACCCCAGTTACGGTAAGTTGCCGGAGAAAAAAAAACAGGTTATTGAACCTAGCTCGTGTGTTGTTTCGTATCTAATTGCGGCGGATTTTCCGTCTACCAGGCGCCAGTATCCCGCTACAAGAATAAAAGTCACATATCGCGCGAATGTTGGAATAAGGCTACTGAAAAAAAAAGATGTGTATCTGAAAACCCGGCGGATGGAGGGGTCGATGAAATAGCAAGTGGCATTATATAGATTTGAGGACAAGAGTCCGACGCAAAAAAAAAACACATCCCCGACTCTTGTTCCGTTTCCGCATCATTGACTAATCGCCCGGATTTTTCATTTTAATTAAATCATATTTCAGAAAATATCGTCGCTTAATCGTGCGGATTATGGCCGCAAAATGGAAGCATGGACGCGGGCACTTGTGTCTAAGGGAGGGGACGGACTTTAATTTAATACAGAGATCGACTTGATTAATAAATTACGGGGTTCTTAGATGAATATTTCTCCGGGAAAATATTTCTCATGAATTTCACAATAGAAGTATGTTTTTGCGATAGACCCAGCATCGAGTTTCTTTGAAAATGATAAAACGGTTGACGTTTTTGCTGGTTAATCAGGTATACGCTTATATAACAAACAGATATGATTTAGACTATAAATTGGATTTACAGACGAATAAATACATATAGAATGCTTCGATTTAATATTTTCTACAAACTATTCGAGTAAATTAGAGTAAACAGTATATTAACGGAATTACTAATCCATCATCTTTAGCATCTTTTGAAAAAGAATAAAGATTAATTAATAATTTTATTCTTTTCTAATTTATATTTGCTGGCAAATACATAGTTAACAAGAGAGCGTTATTTAAAGGAGAATTACGCTGCAAAAAAACAAAATTATTATTTATTTTGACAGCTAATTTGTCATCTTCAGTAGAAAAAAAATAAACGGTGTTGAAAGTATGTGTGTACCTCTAGTAGAATATTTCGCAGTTCCACAGTGTAGCTTTACTACGAGTTCATGTTTGTATACTAAAAATGACAGAAATAAAGGTTTCTTTACCTTTTTGACTATTCATTTAGTTCAGTTTCCAACGTAAATTGAATCTCATCTAGTATGATATTATCCACCATAACTTGACAATGAGCATCGAAGATAATATGCAACCAGAACCATCAAAAACCAGTTATGGGCGATATGCAACAAACTTTGAGTGACAATATGACATTGCAAGCTGTAATTTGTTACTGAATTGCGCAATTTAAACATGGTAATATAAGTACTAAAGGTGATGTCCGACGAGGACCATCGAAAAGTGATGCAAAAACTCCGGAAGTTATCAAAATTAATGATACTATTTTGAATGACCGATGTATTGACACGAAGAAGATGTGTGCATTATATTTGACAAATAAAATTAGGCATGTTCAAGCTGTCAGCATGGTGAGTGTTGAGAATCTTTAATTATGATCAAAGATGAAAAACCAAGGTAATTTTAAAGGTCTGTTTTGGTTAGTCCTGGCTTCGCCACAGTAGTCTTGACTCCAGGCGTTAATATCAACAGTGAATACATCATAGTAGTCTTCCTGCAAAGAAACATTTCCAATTGCGAGAAAAATAATAATAGCGATAATAATACGATTTTTTTGGTATTCGAAAGAGATAATTTTCTAAATCATTTTGCACAGGACCAAACCTTTACTTATTGTGCCACTCTAGTAGACAAACTGAAGAAAGCAATTTTTGGAAAACGATTTAGAATTGCCCATAGAGAAATTGTATTTCTTCATACCTTCCCACACCAGTCAAGTTGTTCACCAAAAATTGGATCAGTTAAGATGTCAGGTTGCACCTCACTCACTCTACTCACCAGATCTACCCTTAATTATCTTCCACTTATTCTGGAAACTCTTTTCCTTGCTGAGAAAGAATTTCGGTCTGATGAAGTACTTTTTACAGTTATCAGAGCAGTATTTTGAAGATCTTGAGAAAGATAAGAAAAACGACATAATAGCACTTCAGTATTGCTAGTCCAAATGCGTTAAAGTTCGAAAAATAATAAAAAACTTAATACCCCAACTCATTTATTTCATTTCGATTTTAATGATCATGTGTCCAAGCATCTTCGTACAAGATTTTGTTGGACAGGTAAATTATTGCAACGCACAAGAATAAAAAAGAATTATTTATTTTCATGAGAATTACTTCTTTGTTAGTGAAAAATGCATTTTTCATTGCGAAACCATAAAAATAAAGGTTTTCTTTTCCTCAGAGGAGCACGCACATTCCAAAGCAGACATTAACGTCTAGTAAACTGCTGACAAATTGGCATTTTGTTTTTTCTGAACTGAATATGCCAGGAGTTGAGAAAACGTATACCTGACCACCGATCAACGGCCACTACGGCGCACAAATAAATCCAAAAATCAGGTCAATGGGACTCGTAAATTATAAAGCGGAAACGAACCCGTTGGAAGAACGGAATTCGGTCACGCCTTTTCGTAGAAAACTCGCAGCCGTACCCGTTCGGTAAAATGGACGACTCGATTGCCTTCGTAACGAAAAAAAAGGCACAAAAACTTATCGAACTCATATATATATGAGAGTAGTGTGTGTGTGTGTGTGTGTGTGTGTTCTCATGTCGACCTCCAAAGCATTCGGTTACCACCATCGTGCAGAAAGGCAAAAAAATTAATTAAAGCGAAGTTTTGGATTTTTTTCATGGTAATTGTGTATAGAATTAGTCATAAATATCGATCTGTGTAAATTGAGAGCCAAATCATAAAAATATAATTAAAATTGAAAATACAAAGGCTAAATTATTGAATAAAATATTACAAAGAGATGAAATATTATTTTTGTCACGTAAGCTATTATTTGCAAAGTCGGAACTTCAATATGTTAGAATTATAATATACCATCCATTAATAGAATCTACTTAATTTATTAGTTAATTTAAAATTAGCACTTCCAATGGGAGGTACCAATTTCCTCTTTCCTTTTTCTGTTTCAATTTTTGGGGAGAAATGGATATTATTGTTATTCATTTTTAGACTTCATGAACCATATATTTTTCTTTTATATCCGCTCTTAGGAGTGGTATACATTATTGTTCAACTTCAATTTGAAAAAACCAAATACAAGAAAATACTATTTGGTAAATATATCATAACGAT
Source organism: Dermolepida albohirtum (assembly GCA_031893035.1). Lineage (NCBI taxonomy): Eukaryota > Metazoa > Arthropoda > Insecta > Coleoptera > Scarabaeidae > Dermolepida > Dermolepida albohirtum. The sequence continues at coordinate 96,765 of JAVIWB010000634.1, forward strand.
ACGCGGAGGATTCAATAATCACGGATACTTACAGTATAATAACAAGTTTATTTTTAATTGCTACAATCTCTGGTAGGAAAGTACACAAAATTTTAATTATATCTGTTCATGATTATGTTTCTGACAGTCATTTGTGTCAATTAGAAACATTAATTTATAGAAAATGGATGAAAGAAAATTTCGTACATTATTTTTTGAAAGGCAAAACTAGATAAGAACGATAAATCTGCTCCATCATTTAGAGCAGTTTACCTGTGCTTTAGTAATTTTCGAAGAAGCTCTATAATCACAAGCTATAGTAATCATTCTCGGTGGTCTGTTGACCTTAAAATTACAGAAAATATTCATAATACTGTGATAAGAAATACGTAAGATTTTTAAGGCAGTAGGGGGCTTAAATGACTAGATCCACAATTTTTTTCTCGAAAATTTATGATAAGTTTATCAGCAAAATGGGTCCCACATTTACCCGTAAATTGACAAAAGGGTGGAAGAGTAAACCTTTGTAATTCATAAGAACTTCTGGGACGCTTTATAATAGTGAATAAAGCTTGGGAACATTATTACCAACCTGAAACTTAGCCGAGGAATATGGATCATACAAAGCGACAACCGTCACATCAACTGAACAAATTGTGTTCGCTGTTTTCTGAGATATTTGCTGCATAATCTTTAATGACGTTCTGAACAAGGGTAAAACGATAACTGGTCAATATTATGCAACTCATATTTGCAGTTCTACAATTGTTAAACAAAAATTGACGAATTTCCACAGTCCTTCGACATCCCCCACCACTCACCAGATGATGTAACTTCTTCTTCTGACCATTACCTTTGCGAATATAAAAAAGATACTTTTGAGTAAAAAGTTCTTTTGCGTATGATTTGTTGTTATAAAAAAAGGGATTGTGACAATAATATAACCATCCTAAACCTGTAACCACTATATGCCTAAAACTTCCTTCTTTTGGATTTTCTAATATAGTTTACTGTAGGTACATCAGTCTTGAGATTCCAGCAGTAGTCAATCAGCATTTTTAGTGTTTCATTTTTCCTGATCGCGTATTTTCATGATGGATATTTCCTGATGAAAACGGTATCCATGCTTATCACTTACGGCTCCAAGATTAATGAGAGAGAATTCAAATGAGAATCTAATAAGTATCTTTAGTGACATATTACATTCGAATGATTTATAACTTTGAAGAAGCTCGGTCCCTCGTGTTAATTACATAACTTATGATTTCCAAAGAAGCTGTTTACAATTATTTTAAATGATTTACACATACCAACCTAACAATCGTTCAAACTGTCTTTAAATTCAATATTATTCGTTAGTTTTCTTATTTGTGATCCAACAAATATGCTTTCTTTTACTTTACTACTTAGCTTCACTTACATGGAGAACTCGTTTTTGCTTTACGAAGTTTTTCATGAAATCTACTTTAATGTATAGTTGCGAATGGTAACAGATTTTACATTGTTCATGCACATGTACTTAGATAAAAGTAAGAAGGATGTAATAGGAAGTGTTATTACAAAAAAAAATCTGAGGTCGAAAGAGAAATTCTGATTTTCTTATCCGAATCAGAGTCCAAAAATACAAAATAAGATTTAGCAAATATTAACCATGTAACAAAATCATTGTTGACCAGTGTTATCCATGATAAACATCAAAAGCAAGAAGTAAAAACAATCTTACATTGATGCCAATTCAAGTACCCTGTAAATTCTGTATTCAAGCACAAGTTATAAATTCAAATTCAGCACTATATTCTGCCCTTTCCTACATAAATATCCTTAGAGACTACTTACGCCACTCCTATTTTTAAAATAAAGTACAAAATTATGTAAAATAACTATCGTATGAATTGAATCATTTAAAACTAATGAAAAGGAAACCATTTGGAAATCCATTTGACAAAAAAATGCATTCTCCCTCTTAATAACACCGAATTCCGGCAGTTCATATTAAATCGTTGTGTTCAGTATGTGCGCGCAAAGATTTAATTCTGTCTTCGACCGTAATGTAGATGCGATTTTCGCATAGAGGGCGCCCCATTTCGCCGTTAGGCTTTCCGAATCGACCGGTCGAACAACCACATTTTCAACTTCTTTAATTACGCGAAGACACGCGAACGTCTAATGATGTATAAATTCGGCGTCGCTTTTTGCGGGGCGCCTCTCGTCGACGAGAAAATCGAGTAAACGGGCTAGTTTACGTGACCGCAATGTCCCATCACTATGCCGAGAAAACTACGAGGGGGAAAGGGATGGGAAGAAGAACAACGGTCGTGTAAAATAAATTTAAATGATATGTAATCTTGGTGTACCAGAATGTGTCACGATCTTTAAAATGTTATACGTTACGATTACCAGAGCTTGTAGGTTGATCTATTATAGGTTAACGGGATTAACGTTGATGTAAGCCTTTGTTTTCCTAACTGACTATAGCTTAATGAAGTGAAATTAAGCTGAACTTATACATTAGCTAAATATGAATTGCGAACAATAAAATGAATTCTTATGGGTTGATTTCGAATATATTTTTTGACAATACAAGGATATTTAAAAATTCTGCGATTTCGCATTATTTTCAATTGGGTTGCAGGAAAGTAAAAACAGTTTCTCTATTTAGTCCGCATGTGTTTTTAAAGTTTCGAAAGATTTTTACTCCTGCTGGCTAACTTTTCATGGTATTTAAGGTTAGAATTTCGACAAACAAATAAAACTGAATAATGTAACTTACTTTTTTTCAACTTAAATTCTTCAGCAATCTATCCTGGAGTAATAAGCTATTGATATGACATCAAATGACTTGAATAGATTGGTTCCATTAAACCCATCCGCGCAATATTAATATTACAATTTTATAACTAAATCAGCAACTATACTAAACACGGACCACGGTATACTTTACACACTATTTCAACTTAGTCACAAGATCTGAAGATGTCTTCTCGCTTCCTCTGTTAGTTTGGATAAAGTTTTGAATAGCACATGAGCTATTGTGACAAATTTAACAGAAGTAATACGAATATCTCATTGAATAACATAGTTGTATACATATCTTAGGGTATTGACCATGACACATATTTTGGAACTTCTGCAAGTTCTCAATGATCGAGTTACTGACAGTTCGCCAGAGTTGAATGCCAAATAACCGTATCGACTTAAGGACGACTTTATATAGAACCAATTTATTTTCGATATATAATTATGATCGACCTCTGATAAGCCAATACATTTGATTCAATTTAATGCCTAGCTGTTTTCATTTTGTAATGATATGTGTCTGTCAAGAAGGCCATCTATCTAAATAAATGTCCAAATATTTACTGTTGTTAGTTTGAAACAGTTGTTCATTTTAACAGATGGACATGTACTTCGGCACACTGTAAAGGTAGATTTGAATTTCGTGAGCTATCATGCACCTTTTCTTGAGGTACGTTTGGATATTATCCAAATTAGTCTGGTCATTTCCTGAAGCAATTGCTGGGTCGATGTGTGATGCGAGGACTAGCGTGTCATTGGCATTAGCGATCGTTTTCATAGCTTTGGTAAGTCTGTCGCATATATCGAATACAGAACTAGCCCCAACAAACTTTCTTGAGGAACACCAGATAAGACAGGGTATAAATTAAAATATGTATTATTTTGTTTTACAAGACAATGTCGATCAGTTAGGTAGGATTTTAAAAGTTCATAGTGGGAATGGGATAGTAGGTTTTAACTTTTTAGAAAAGTTCGTCATGCCAAACCTTATCGAAGACTAGACAAATGTTCAAAAACGCCGCAGAACAATATCTTTGAGCTAGCTTCAGTCTCTGTTTATCTTGTTTACAAGTCTGTGTACTTGCTCTACAGTCCCATGTTTGTTTTGAAACCCGAATTGATATTCTGGAATAATATTTGTTTCCTGTATAATGTTCACTAGTCTTTTGCATAAATCTTTTCAAATACTTTTGACAGCATTAGTGAAGGACGTATGAAACCTAGGGATTTTTACCAGGTCTAAAGATCGTTATGATCTGAGCTACTTTCCAAATATTTAGAAAGTAATTATGACGAAGCATGGCATTGTAAATGAAAGTAATTAGTTTATATCCGTGTTCTGGTAATTCTTGTAGTATTTTACTAGTTCTTTCATAATTGTTTCTTTTATCTCTTATGTTCTGAACTTATTGTGTGGCAAGTTCATTTGAAGAAAGGTTTTTCTAGGAAGTCTTGTTTTTTATTTTCGTCTTCGATAAAAATTTCGTAAGAAAATAACCGAAATACTTGTTGCAGATGATTTCCAAAAACATAGACTTTTTCCCATTCATTTCTCGTCCATTTCTCACGTTATTAACACTTTTAATGGAAAGATTGCATTGAATGGGGTTTTTTAACTTCTTCATTACCTTCCATAGCGAATAGTTTGTGTCTTCCATATGTGTTAATTTTTCCAGATAATTACTAATACTTGGATTTTTAGAATTCGTCAACATATATTTCAGTTCCTGCGCAGCTTTATTATATTTTCTCTTATCTTCTCTAGTTCTTGGTTGTTGCCATTATTTTCTTAACTTTTTCTGCAATTTTTTCTTTAATTGTTACAGCAATCGCTTTAAATTATTCTTCATGGAACCTGAAGCGGCGGACCAAGCCTGTATATATATATATATATATATATATATATATATATATATATATATACAATTGGACAGTTGGACCTTACTTGTTTGAAAATGCTGCTAGTGGAGCTGTAACTGTCAATGGTGATCGATATCGTCGGATGATGACCGAATTTTGGTGGCCTGAATTAATGAATATTGATCTAGAGGATATGTGGTTTCAACAGGATGGCGCTACACCGTACTTTGCACACGAATCAATTGATTTCTTGAGACGAAAATTTCCTGGACTTGTAATCTCAAGAAACGCTGATGTTAATTGGCCACCAAAATTATGTGATTTGACACCGTTAGACTATTTTCTCTGGGATTATGTGAAAAGTCAGGTTTATAAAAACAATCCACAATCAATTCTTGCTTTGAAAGATGAAATTATTCGTGTCATTGGTGAGATAGAGCCTCAATTATGTCAAAATGTCATTGAAAATTTTAACAAAAGAGTGGACGTCTGTGGAGCTGCAAGAGGAGGCTATTTGGATATTATTTTTCGCATATAAATGTCATAACTGATACTTCAATTACCAATAAAAAGTTTTTGAAAGTGAATGCAAATAATGTGTTTTATTATTGTGTATTAATGCTTTGCTTTTTAGAATTCGTCAACATATCTTTCAGTTCCTTCGCAACTTTATTATATTTTCTTTTATCTTCTCTAGTTCTTGATTGTTGCCATTGTTTTCTTAAGTTTTTCTGCAATTTTCTCTCTAATTGTTACAGGAATCTGTTTGAATTATTCTTCATGGAACTTAAAGCGGCGGGCCAAGCCTATATATATATATATATATATATATATATATATATATATATATATATAAACAGACTGTTATGAGACGCATACCCGAGCTAATGGCAGAATGTATAGTTTTACCACCCAGAGTGGCAACTCACTATTAAATTTTCTTTGTAAAAAATATGACTCTTTAAATGAAAATTTAATCATTTATTATCCTCACCACGGTAAGCATTTGTACAAAATTTGGTTTAAAAATATATATTTCTGTGCTGGGTGACTCGTTTCTTTCTTTGTAACGTAGTGTATAAATAGGACTAAAAAATAAAATAAATAAAATTTTAATAAAACTAAATACCTTGTTACGTAACGATATGTATTATTATTTTCGTTTTTCCACTTTTTTGATCGAAGACTGTACACTAATATTTGATATTGGCGAAATACAAATAGAAAATCTAATCTGTATCACCATGAAAATTAACTTAAGATTTCGATATTCCGAAGGCCAGAGGTGCCTTTTTGCAAATTAATCTTACTGTCAACTATTTTCCTAACATTTTTCAATAATAATAAGAGAAAATGCCTTTCATAGAAAAAATATTCAGAACATTAATCTTATCTCTTGTCAAGCGAATTTTGCGATATTTTTCTTCCGACAGGCGTAAGATTTACATGCAGGAAAAACGATTATTATTATTATTTTCTTGGCAAAGGCGATGTAAAAAAGTCACGCTATTTCATAACAATTTCCCTATGCTTAGTCCGACTTCCTTTGAAAAAATAACGCAACGCATTTTCCGAACGCGCTTCTTGCGTGACGAATATCGAAAATTCTTGTTTCATTAACCAAAGAAGTCTCCTGGGAAGGAAAAAGAACCCCACATAATGAAGGGGAAAAACGCGAAACGGAGAAAAGTAATCATCGAAAAAATCCGTATTCATTTTTAGCGCGATATCATTTACTTTGGAATTTTTTCTTTTTCTACCACGTATAGAAGAAAGGGCTCTGATTTACTGCAAAGATAATCTAAAGTATTGGAAAAACATCCATGAATTTAACGACGGCTTTAGTTTCGAGCTTAGTGTGTCGAGATAGAAAACAGTGGCCCCGAAGGAATAATTCTTTTGTGTACAGACGAAGTAACACATTAGACTAAACGACGATTTCCTTCGAGTACATGAATTATTTAAACCATGGAGATAGGAATTTAGTTATATGTTAATTTTCACATATTTATTGTTCACACATTGAAGAAAAATATCGCATATTTGATTGTCTTTTTTTCAATAATAATTACAAGGTTTTCCAATAAGAGTGATATGATTTCTTTAAAAAAAAACACACTTATTGTTAAGAAAATTCAAAAGTTTTTTATTTAATGTGAAGTACAATCGATACAATTAAGTTCTAAATACAACGTCATTCAAATGGTCTCCACGACTTCTTCTGCAGGAACGAATTCGATGAACCCAATTTTCGAGCACTTTTTCCACTAAATCTAGTCGTATGTCAATATTGACTTGTAAAGCTTGAAGAGAGTCTGTTTTATTTCGATAGACCAATGAGTTCAAATAACTCCACAAGAAATAGTCTAATGGTGTTAAATCACAACTTCTTGGAGGCCATTCAATATCACAATTTCTTGAAATAATCGAATCTCCAAACTTTTCTCGCAATAATTCTATTGTTGCATTTTCTGTGTGGCACGTAGCCCCGTCTTGTTGAAACCAAATGTTGTCAAGATCAACTTCTTCCAATGTCGTCTATAAAAAGTTGGTTATCATCAATCTATACCGCTCTCCATTGACAGTAACGATGTTACCAGCTTCATTTTGAAAGAAGTACGGACCAATGATTCCACCATACCAAAAACCACACCAAACTGTCAATTTAGGTGAATGTAATGGTTTTTCATAAATAATTTGTGGATTTTCTTCGCACCAGAATCAACAGTTTTGTTTATTTACCACACCATCCAGATGAAAGTGAGCCTCATCAGAGAAGATGATTTTCTTAAAAAAATCGTTATCGTTTTCAAGTTGTTCCAAGGCAAAATCAGCAAATCCACGACGTGTACGGTGGTCCAATGGCTTCAGTTCTTGAGTGAGAACAATTTTATAGGGATGCAAACACAAATCCTTTCTCAAAATCTGCCAGATTGTGGTTTGAGACAGTCGCAATTGTTGAGAACGTCTTGGAATCGACAAATTACGGTCTTCAGTAACACTTGCCTGAACGGCAGCAATATTTGCATTATTTCGAACGGTTCTTTGTCTTATTGGCACTTGAAAATTATGTAAAGAAAATGTAACCTCAAAATTTTTAACAATTCGACGAATAGCGAGCACATTTGGACGATTATTACGACCATAAAATGGCAAAAGCGCACGAAAAGTTGCAATTGGAGAACGATTATTTTGATAATAAAACTGAATAATTTGTAAACGTTGTTCTTCTCCATGATGAAATTGTAAACACTACTGAATACAATGAAAAACAAATGACAGATCATGACATATTACAAATGGCCGAAATGTCACTTCAAAATCATCCCTATTGGAAAACCTTATAAAATAATTTTGCAGATCGATTTCTCATCAATCATAAATATTTCCACAAAAAATTTATTCAATTGAACATGTAGCATACATATTAGAAACACACTTGCTAGTTTTCGTTCACAATGGAACTCCTTACCACATCAATATTCGTATTCTGTATACGTATATCGATAACTAAGTTGTCGTCATCAGCAGATAATTAATCAGTGTCGCACCTGTATCCGCGGTAAAACTTGCACAGAATAAATCCGCACTAACATTTTAACCGCTGGAAGCCAAATACAATTGCTTCAATAATCGCAATATTTTAAAAATTACTACATTACCTGTAGTATTACATTACTAGTTCGCAATATGCATAGTGTCTTTCTGACAGATATTCTGTATATTACTCAACATCTCCATGGATTGCTTTCAACAGATCCTATTTACAAGGTACGTACGAGGTATGGCAGCTAGATAACGAGACTGCGCTGAGGCTGTAATTGGAATGCTATTGATCTTGATACTTCCCAAGCAACAACCCGTAGTTTCGTTTCTCTGTCTGCTTTAGCTCACTTTCGAGGTTTAATTGTAACGAATACTGTTACTTAGTGTTACCGTGATAATAGTTTAGATAAAAATCGAGGAGCGAATTAACCTGAAATTTCTTGTCAAATTAAAAAAACCGCCAATAGTATTTATAAATATTAGAGGAAGTGTTTGGTGATACTGTTATGTTACATGCGCGAGTTTTTGTATAACACAAACGGTTTTTTGAAGATCGGGAAGAGATCGAAGATGATTAACGTCCTAGTCCACTATGACTACAAGAACCGAAGGGAACGTTCACAAAATTAATGAAATTGTGCAGAAAAATCGACGCCCAAGCATTCAGATGATTGCCGATATGATAAACATTAACAAAGAAACAGTAAGACACATTTTGCATGATGAATTAAACATGACAAAAGTTTTTGCAAAAAAGGTGCCGAAAAACCTCACTCAAAAAGACAATCGGATGAACATTTGCTCTGACATCCTAGAACGACTCACAGAAGCAAAAGACTTGCTCACAAAAATCATCACATGTGATGAAACAACTTGGATTTACTAGTATGACAATCGAGGCACTGAAAGGCCGCCGGATCGCCAAAACAGAAAAAAGCATGAATGAGCAAGTCGAAATTGAAGGCAATGCCGATCGTTTTTTTCGATATCAAGGATGTTATCATGACCGACTAGGTGCCTGAGGGTTAAACCGTTAATCAATAATACTACAAAGAAATCCTAATCGAGCTGAGGGAAAGGGTAAGGAAGAAAAGACCGGATTCGTGGAAGCACGACCTGTGAAGCAGTTTTTAGCGGACAACCGCATTGCTGTGCTTGATCATCCTCCAGATTCGCCAGATCTTGCACCATGTGACTCTTACCTATTCCCAAAAGTGAAAAATGCATTAAAGGAAACACATTTTCAGTCTGTTGAATACGTAGAAGTAAAAACGAGTTGTTGAAGAGCGTGACAACTAACGAACTACAGCATTGTTTTTAACAATGGTTAACACATATACAGGGATGTATAGATAGGGGAGGGGAGTATATTGAAGAGGATAAAAGTTAAATGTAAGTTTATTTGCAATAAATAACATCTCTCACGCCAGTCCCGTTATTTAATTGCCACACTTCGCATAAAATCTGTTTACTAAAAAATCGCTTTATTTCGAAGATACAGGTCTGGATATTTTTAAAATAATCGCTGTATAATAAAGATCAAATCATTGACAAAGTAATTACAAAAAGACATTTAAGATTTATTGTAAATGATTAAAAATTACGAGAACAGTTAAAATTTGTGTTGCCCTGTTTAAATCTAAAGACTAAATATGTGAATATTGAGTGTTTTGAGAAGCTAAACGTTTTATTAAGAACACCGAGAGGGAAGTAAAAATTAACATTTATTTTGAAAAACCTGAAAACATATGTAGTTTATGCAAGGTATTACAAATAAGTTAAAATAGAATAGTAAAAGGTATGAAACTATGCAACTTAACATACATTAGAAAAAAACGGAAAATTAAATATAACGTGGAAAAATTCCTAAATGAAGAAATTATCATTAAGTGGTTGATAAATTTAATATAATCTAAAACTATAAACATATATGTATGTGAACTGATGCAATAGATAAACTATCGAGTTTGTATTTTATTAACTACTGTATGTATCATTTGAGGTAAAGGGAAGTAATAAATATTGTTAAGGTTTTAAGAATTTGTCTGTCATATTTAAATTGAACTGAAATATTGACGCAAAAATTTTCAAAAGTAAACGTTTAATGCATTCATAGAAAAGTTTATTAAAATTATTAAATCTTATAACTTGTTCTTGATATCACTAATCACAAAGTTATAAATTGATTTCGCACACGATCTTTAATAGTTACACATTTTTTTGTAGTATTATGACCTTCAACAAACGCAATTCTGCATAAAAAAGACCGACTATACATAGTAAAATATTGAAGGAGATATAGTTAATGAAAATAAGAAACAATAATGGGCATAAAATCCAGTCTTGAAGTATTCTAAATAAAAAACTTAAAGGAAAAAATGAGAAGCTGTATCATTGACGATAACAATTTTTACTGTACATAATAAGTAAAATCTTGCTTATCTCAACAAAACCTCACCATATTCTTCATGTAAGTTGGGTTTTGAAATTATTAAGGCAGATTAACCTGAGTATATAACAAATGATATTTCATTTCCTGTAATTAAATTTCAAAATTTAAAATCAGTAGCGATGAAATATTTTCAACTTAATCCATGTAACACTCGGCAACTCGGTATTCATTTGGGACATTTCAAAGCAAATCTTAGGTTATGAATGTTTGTACAATTCTCCAAAATGCAAGTCATATTGAATACAAATTTCATTCAACTTTTTGTCAAAAAACGTCGTTATACACACAGATATTAAGACGAACAAGATTCATCAACCAAAATGAATTCATCTTTTTTTACACCTCTTAAAACAATTAGAGCATATTTGAAAAAATAATAATAAAATAAATAAATAAATAAATAATGCAAGACACGCAAAATATTTTTATATTGCAACTATAACGCTTTTAACAAGAAAAAGAATGCATTGACAGGTTACAACTTGTACAATGCTTCGGTGCAGCGCCTGCCCGAACCGCCAATGCTCGAGGGTATAAAAGCACGTATGTGAGCGATCTCGACTACAGTTACAATTTTACCATTTTCTGTATCGTAGCTAAATTTTTACCTGTAATTACGGGTAATTATGGAAAGGCAACGCGATTTGACCCATGCACAGGCTTGGAGAGACTTTGGTCAATTGGAAGGTGAACGGAGCCAGCATTTTTAAAAAATGTCTTCATTAATTTTAAAGGATAATTATGTGAAAAGGCTTTATTATTGCTGGTTAATGTTCCCAGCAATCCACCTGCAGAAGAGCTTCAAAGTGCTAATGATCTGGTCTCTGTGTTAAATATATCACCACATATAATCAAAAATAACTGGAATATAACAGTTCTGATTGTGCTTGCTTAGCACGCATGAAGACATTTTTTAAAAATGTCTTCATTAATTTTAAAGGATAATTATGTGAAAAGGCTTTATTATTGCTGGTTAATGTTCCCAGCAATCCACCTGCAGAAGAGCTTCAAAGTGCTAATGATCTGGTCTCTGTGTTAAATATATCACCACATATAATCAAAAATAACTGGAATATAACAGTTCTGATTGTGCTTGCTTAGCACGCATTCTTGCCACTAGGTACACGTAACGCAACTTGTTCTGCGTTCGGTGTAGTCGGCTTTTTCGCCGAATAAGGTTGTGTTTTGTTATAATTCATTTCTTGTAAAAGCATTTTCGTTTGCTCGTCGGCTTTTGTAATGTTGGACTTAAGTGAACAGCGTTCGGCTGTGAAATTTTGCTTCTTCTCGAAAAAATGCTACAGAAGCAGCTTTGATGTTGCGAAGAGCTTACCAGAATGTCGCTATGGGAAAAACTCAGTATACGAATGGTTTTCTCGTTTCAAACAAGGTGAAATGTCAGTTGATGAAAAACCTCGTTCTGGACGTCCATCAACTTCCAGAGCGAATGGAAATGTCGAGAAGTTCCTACAATTGTGCTTGAAGACCGACGACGAACCATTGAAGCATTTGCCGAGTTATCTGGAATAACTTGGACCTCAGTGCAGCGAATTTTGTCGGAAAAATTGTGGATAACAAGAGTTGCCGCGAAGCTCATGCCTTGCATGGCTAAAAACAGCATGACTCCTTTGCCTCACGTCCCCTACTGACCTGATCTTGCTCCGTGAAACATTTTTTTTGTTTCCGCAAATGAGGAGAGACATAAAAGGACATTGTTTTAAGGCAATGGAAGAGGTGAAGCAAAAACAACACAGCAGCTCGCAGCCATACAAAAAAACAAGTTTGAACAATGTTTTCAACAATGGAACCATCGATTAGACAGGTGTATAAAACTAAATGGAGAATATATTGAAGGTGTTAAGGTTGTATTGTAAAAAAAAAAATAAAATGCAGGTTTTTATAGAGAAATTTCGGTTATTTTTGGGTATCCCTACTACACATTAAAGGTGGCTATTTTGAGTTTTATTATGATAACGCCAATTATCATTCAGAAATGTTTAATATTTTGCCAATGAAGTCAGATGATGAAGAAAACAAACTATTTACTACGCTGAACTACTACTACTTAATGACGAAATATATAATGCAAACCAAATTCTATTAAATCTATAATGCATTAAGTCAAACATTGAACATGAGAAAATTGATATAGAAGAATAGAACAAAGACACCCACAAAATAAATAGTAGATGAACGAACCATCATTAGATTAAAAATCAGAAGGAAACGAGGAAGAGGCTGATGTGGTTGGTATTACACGTGGAAGGTAAAAAAGTTTACAAGGCAAACATTCCAATCATTAAATAAAGGCATTCAATGGGTGGAAGAAAACGAAAACGAAGTTGATCACTCAAGTTTCAGTTTCGGTGCAACAACGACAATAGTAGCAGTAGTTAAACTCTGAAAATGTAAGCGAAAACGAAACGTGGACAGCAGAAATACGCGGTTCTAACCCAGATAGCTACCGCAGAAGTCTATAAGCCATATTATAAGTAATTAAAAATAACTTTTTTTTTACTCCCATAAATTACATTAATGTTTACTTATGTGCAGCTTAGTAATGTAGGTTAGAATAACAAGATTTCTTTTGTAAAAATATCATTTTGTTTCTAACTTTCCTGAATTTTTGTATACTGAACAATTCGATTAGTGAACAGACCTTGCCGAAAATAGTTCACTATATCGCAAGTCTACTGTACTGCTAATATTCCAGTTTGAATTTATGAACTTCTACCGTGATATAGCAGCATTTTTAAAACCAATCAATCTCCAAGAATTACCATTTTTACACGGTCTCGTACAAAAAAAAAACTCGTAAAACCTTATTACGTATTTGTTAACATCCTACAATATATTTACAGTCCCGATAAGTCTTATTAAGGTACTACACAGGATAACAACCGTCAATTACAACCATAAATTATACTTCTAAATACTTCAAGAGTATTTAATGTTAGTTCATCTAAAACCATTAGAGGTATTAAACTGGACGCTATCGCCGGTTTCCTTCCGGTCGTGTTCAGAACGTGCAGAACGTATTAGGCCACGTTCCCTTCTAATAGGGGGCGCGTGATTTCGGAACACGTTATAGACAGCCCGCCTCCGATTTGCCAACGCGTACCGAAAAATAATGATACGCAGGTTTGATTGACCAACATCCCTCTGGAGGAATGGAGGAGGAGAGGTGTGTTGAACAACTCCGAGTCACGCACTCAATCCCGTTGGGAGTTTTTTGCTCGAACCTATCCGTGGCGTTTAATCTATTTCTCACGTTCCTCATTTCGGCCGCGCAAACGTGATGTTTTTGACGCAGAACGAATGGGAAGATAACTTAATTTCAGCACGAACAAAAAGATGTGTCAAAAAAGAAACAGCAAACAATTTGAAAAGCGACACAATATAAACTGAATACGTAAACAAGAGGCGTTCTTTTGTGGAAGCTTCATTTTTGAAGATGGCACTTCAAAAATATTTACTATTGATCACAGCAGCATATATACAGTATGTAATGTTGATTAAATTTATGGTGAAAAACATTTTTAAATTACATTTTTACGATTTGAAACTGAAAATTCTAATTTCTTCTGCTATTTAGATCGTATATACATAAGTGTAAATACAGAAATCTTTTCAAAAAATTTTTTCTGCTTATCGTTAAGAATCGAATTCATGATTTCCAGTATGCTGGACTGGTATTATTACCACTAGACCACAGAAAGCTGTGAACCTCGAATCACGCACCATAAGTTGCATTATGGAATAAATATTAATCCCTTTTCAATTTTAGCACGTTATACTTTCAGAAGAATTTTTACAAAATATGGTACAAAGACATACGCCTTTGATGTGTAAAATATTTTTATATATTTTTCTTAAAAATTGTTATAAAAACTCCGACCCGTAATTGTAAGACATTTGAAATTTCATGCGCTTAAGAAATAAAATAATAGATCATGCTTTGCCATTCCTGAATATTTTAACGCTATATTTAGAATTTTCAGTGTCTATATTTTATTTTCTATAACATTGGGGGGCTGAAGATAGGCATGATTAATCTAAAACTTCATCAAAGCATTAATTAACTAATCTTTCTGTATGGACTGCTGTTTGGTCGTATTGAAAAATACTACTTTCATCTCTTGCAGTTTTCAATTTCTATATTTTCATTCTCTAATATATTTGAAGACTGAAGATAGCTATAATTAATCTAAAACAATATTTTCTTAGTTAAAGCATTCTTGCTGTATGGACACCTGCTTTGCCAAACTGAAAAATACACCTTCTATACTTCGTATTATTTCCAATTTGCATTGACGCGTAGATGTTTGTCATCTGTTAATAAAGATGGGGTTGTTTAGCCCATTATATCGAATATTTTCTCAAACTATAACACTTCTTACTCTACAGTGATGCATTAGAAAATTTTGCCCATGTAGAATGCATATTGCCAGCTTCTACAAGTATAAAAGTCTATTCGTTTGAAAAAATTATGCATATCCATCGGTCCTGTAATGTAATACCCAAGTTCCACTACAAATTATTGGCTTAGTTAGGAATGAAAGTACAAAAACGACTATTTACTATCTTTTAACATGATTTTAATCATTTTTAGATTTTGAATCAAAGCAGTCCAGTTGATGTCAAAACTTTGTCCTTGCAGTGAAGTCATGTAAGGATTATATAGTAGATAGCCTATCTGAATAAAGCCACAATCTCTGCTACCACAAGATTTACTTGCAATAAAATAGTTTAGCCCACGTGTTGCCAATAACTTTCGTGTTTACATTCCAGTACGGCAGATTTTTTTGCAATTCGTTTCGTAAATCGACTTGTTTTGTTGTCGCAATTGCTGATGAGTTAGCCGGGGTATTATCATGACAGTAGAGAATTATTGTCTTCACTAGATGGGGCCTTTTCCTATTTAGTTCAGCATCGAATCGATCCAATAAATCGACATAGTACTATCTCGAAATTGTCCTTCCTTTCTTCAAACAATCAATTAAGATTATACTTTGCGAATCATAAAATGTCGTTGCCATAGCTTTTCCGGCTGATGGAGTCGTCCTCGCTTTCTTTGATGCATGTTCACCGTGAAAAGCCCATTGTGCCGACTGATCTTTGATTTCTGGCGTGTAGTGATGTATCCATGTCTCATATACAGACACTTAACGCCGCAGAAACTCACTTGTATTGCACTTAAACATGTCCAAAATCATTGCTTTTAAGTTATCACGCGATTCCGTTTCTGATCAATCTTCAATATACGCGGCCCCAATTCACCAATAGCTTTCTCATATTTAGTCTTTAGTGAAAGATGTTTTATACCCCTTGAAATGTTTACCATACCAGCAATCTCTCTAACATTCGCCCAGCGGTCTGCTAACATATCATGAACGTTATTGATCATATCGTCCATAGTCACCTCAATGAGACGACCCAGCCGCTCCTCAGCCAACACGGATGTTCGACCACGCCTAAATTTATTAAACTAATATCTGATGGTAGTCATCGAAGATGCATGGTCCTTACAAACTGGATCGGACTTCTCTTTGATTTTTGCATACGTTTTCCCAAAAAAAGAAATCAGATCACTGACCGATATTGTTCTTCTTGCATATTTCCACGAATACATAAACTTACTCAGTTTCAAAAACTCTCAAAAGAAGACTGCTCGATAAATCTCTCTGAAATTTTGACAGAAGTCAACTAAAGAATAGTACTCACAGTCGCTAATGCAGATTTTAACACGAAGTGCCATCTGTCTCCAAACACGGGTAATTTTCATACCGTTCTCATATTACACATTAGATGCATGAATAAAATACAAAAAGAAACAAAAGAGTGTACGTAAAATCATTAAGAATTTCTTGGCAACGTGAATTCTTTAAGCAGAAACGGCGCTATGCTATATTTTGAGCACAACTTTGCAAATTTTATATCACATATTTTTGGGATAAGTAATACAAAATATATGATATTCATAATATGAAAGCAATCCGTGTATATCTATATAAAAAGTTTGTCCTTTCTAAATAGCATCAAATCAAAAATTAATGACAGTTTCTTGAAATAAATATCTAAGAGAACCAGGACATATGTTCGGATTCTAGTATAACAGTGATGATATAATAATCTATTATTTTGCTTATTTTCAAATACAAAAATTGGTTATTTAAGTTAATTGCAAATCGTTGTTCACTTTGAATTTCCTTCTTGAAGGTTAAACGTGACGTATAAATTTTAAACGTCCTATATTTCTTGCAAGGTAACAGGTAATTTATTTACGAAAATCGTTTTAAAGAAACTGTCAAAAGCACAAGCTTATAAAAGAAAACCCAATCAGTTTACTCTATACAAAACAAAACAAAATTATTTTCTAAATGACGGTTTTTCTTTTTTTTTTTTTTTGTAAAAATATATATTACTTTATCAGATGCATATATTAGGATTTAAATTTCTTTTGAATATGAGGGGAATAGAGGTTTGAATATAATAGCATACTTTTATTTATGTAAGTTTATTTGAAATATTAACATTACAATTATCAAAAATCTGAATCTATACAAGTCATTAACAAAAATAATAACAAAATAATAAAATATATACTACAGGCTATAAGTGAGGGATCACTTATCATAAATAACAAAACACTTGTATTTTAGACACATCCCTTGGACTTTTACCTGTTTTGGTGAGAATAATTGAAATAACAGTTGTAAATGTAATTCTGAGGATTATTCGGATTATTATTATAAATTAGATAAATATATTTGTTTCTGAAAAATATTGTAAATCCTTTTAATAGTTTTATGGCGTCTATTTAATAGTAAAAACGCCGAAAAGAAAGGAACTGCGCAGAAACTCGTAGTTCTATAATAACGCTACATGGTGAAAAATTTTCACTGCGGCAAATAGCCCAAAAGTTAAATTTATCTTATCACGCGGTGCAAGGAACAGTGAAACGATATTCACAAAGTGGATCATTACAACCAATAAAACGTTGCGGAAGACCAAGGGTAACTACCAGACAAGAGGATTTGCGCCTAAAAATACTATCAAAACGAAATAGGCGCCTCACAGCTCCTCAGCTTCGAGCAGAGCTGAATGAAGGCCGTCAAAAGCCGGTGTCACTGACTACTGTAAAACGACGTTTGACAAAGGCGGGACTACATGGGCGTATTGCAGCTCGAAAACCATTATTGAATCCACGAAATCGTAAAAAAGGGTTACAATGGGCCCGGGACCATCAACACTGGGACATGGAAATGTGGAAGCAGGTGTTATGGACAGATGAGTCAAAGTTCCAAGTGTTTGGTAGTAATCGACGAGTTTTCGTTCGAAGACAAGTGGGTGAAAGGATGTTACCCGAATGTGTAGTGCCAACTGTTAAACACGGGGGAGGTTCTGTGCTTGTTTGGGGATCCTTTTCCTTTGATAGTGTCGGAGATTTGTACCGCATTGAAGGCATTTTAAAAAAAGAGGGGTACCTGAAGATTTTGGAGGAACATGCAATTCCGTCTGGATTAAGGTTAATTGGTGAAGGTTTTCACCTACAACAAGATAATGATCCCAAACACACTTCCCAACTTTGTAAAAACTATGTGAATCAAAAAGAGGAGGAAGGGGTGCTGATAAATATGATTTGGCCACCACAATTACCCGATCTCAGTCCTATCGAATTACTGTGGGATGAATTAGATAGAAACGTGAGAAAAAGCTGTCCACAATCACAGAAACAGCTTTGGGAGCAACTTACAAGGGTTTTGTTTCACTAAGCGTGCATGTTTTTTTTTAAATTTCATCTACTGATCCCTCACTTATGGCCTGTAGTGTAGATCTAGCAAATTGATGCAAAACGTTTTCACTCGGTGAAAAGTGTTACAGGTTTTCGACATTATCTATCTTAAAAGTAATACAATTTATTCCGCCAATACACAAAAAGTATTACTACGTTTTTAGCCAAAGTTTTACTTAAGATCTTTATATAACTACAGTCGCTTCTTCGTTAACGAAAAACCTCATTAAGAGAAAAAAGAGTTTATGATAGAAACCAGACAGAACCAAGTATGAACAATAAGATATGAAAACGGCTTTGATTTTTTAACAGTAAGTAAAAAACTTCTCTCCATTGTAACGAATGCTGTTTTGATTCCAATGTATAGTAATGAACACAAGGTCTATTAACAATTCTGGATGAGACTTGTACATTATAAAAACAAAATAGCTTTCTTAAAACCTTTCAATCACTCTTCAGAAATTTTTATACGAATTCTATTCTGACCTATTGTTACTGAACACGGCTTCCATTTTGCCCAAACTCTTTCGTTAGCCATTCCTCATCTAAAGGCGTTTATAGAGTTGTAATAGAACATCGTAACGCAACACCGACGCGTATAAAATCTGGACGGCATTCCGTAACAAAAACGCATTGTCGGTTTTTTCGCATCGCATAAAAGCAATGATACACGCTGACGTTAAACCACTTGTAACGCATGTTTTGACATGAATCACCTAACATAATTATATTTAGTTAAATATGTCGATATGTAGTGAACTGAGGAAATTACTCTAACTCAGAATTTTACCAAAATAAAGAGATTTTGTGGGATACAAATAATTCTAAATATTATAAGCTTTGTCTGACACCTTTGACTAGGTTTTTTCCGTTTTTTACTAAACAATGCAGGACTATGTAAGCTTCTGTAGCAATGTCCATGATGCAAGACTATATTGCACAAAAAAGTTTAAGACGAATTTACGAAACCAAATCAGGAATTATATATTTTTATCTTGGCTTATTTTGATAACTTCCAGATCATCAGATTTGTCAAATACTTTCAGTGAGGAAACAAAGAAAAAATGTATAGTGTTAAAGTCTCTAAACTGCAGACGCTTTTCCTAAGATCATTTTAGAGTTTTTTAATATAGTAGGTTGGAGAACCTTGCGGAGTATTAAACAGAAAAGCGTAGTTTTCGAAAGTAATTTATAAATTTTTTCGCATTATTAACTACTTGCACCTATTTTGCATGTATACCAGGTGTACCGGAAAATTATTGCCGGTTTTTTCGTAAAAAAAACTACAAAATTTTGAAAGAATTGGAAAAATTTATTTATTCAAAGTATTGGCCATTTGATTCTACACACTTTGCCCATCTTTCAGACAATTTAAGGATTCCATCCCAAAATAACTGTTTGTTCTTTGAGCTAAACTATTCATCGAGCCATTTTCTAACTTCTTCGAAATTCGCGTTCTGCAAGCGCGTGTCGGACGGGACAAGAGTACGATGGGTGCAATACTATGTCCCATCCAAGTACTTTTAACGTTTTCTTAACCAGTTTTGCTATATGAGATGGCACGTTATCGTGCTGTAAAATCACTTTACCGTGTCTTCGGGTCCATTCTGAATGTTTTTCTATCAATACCAGTTCAAATTGATAATTTGTTGTCGGTAGCTAACATAGAACATTATCTCGCGACCAAAATGATTTGGCATTGGAGACGATAGGCCGGCTTCGCCAGGTAACAACCATGATTTTTAGGATCTTCGAAATAAATCCATTTTTCATCACCCGTCACCCGATTTTTCGATTTTTCATTTGCCTGTCATTCAATTGATGTTGCACCCATTTTACCATATTTTGGATTACTCTTATTACTTGTAATCGGTCGCTAATCGTTTCTTGGACGACATTTAACACTTCTGCCAATTGTTTTTAAGTTTGGGTTGGGTCTTCATCCAATAACTCCTGCAGTTTTGCATCTTCAAACTTTTTCGGTCTACCAGAACGTTCTTTGTCTTGCACGTCAAAATTACCACTTTTTAATTATCGAAACCACGCCCTACATGTTTTTATGATTAGAGCATGCTCACCGTAAGTTTCCACCAACAAACGGCGACTTTCAGCGGCTTTTTTCTTTCGATTAAATAAGAAAAGTAATGCGTGACGCAAATCCACTTTTTCAGACACACAACTCGACATTTTCGAAGAGGTATAAATCTATAACAGTGTTACTTTCGCAAAGCATAGCATGTTTGAAGCTTGATGTCAGTAGAATAAAATGACATGTGTCAAATTATAACATTGCATTCTTAAGCCCAGCGACATCTGTTAGAAAACCCGATAATGACTTTCAGATACAACTGCTATGATTTGACTTAACACATACCAAATTAATTATAAAAAAATTAATATAATAAAAGCAAATGATTTACATAAACAATAAATAAATCTGGAACATTATCTTAAAAATCGCTAGCTAGAAAAGTTTAGATTCCTGACAATAGAAATTATATGCTTACTGTTTTATATTTTTTCGAAAGTAAAAAAATGGAAAGTAATAACAATTGTTTTCTTGACAGATTTGTCCATTTACCTGACTTTCCACACCTAATAATAAAGGCCTCACATTTTCGATAGGACACATTCCGTAGAAAAAAGCATCAATTTAAATTGCCAAGATTTTCCAAATTCCAGAGAGTTTTTTGTGCAATAAATAAGGAAAACATTCTATTTTGTAGTGCAAGTTTGTGTACAACCAGATAAATATTTAAAATATTGAAGCTAAAAATAAAATATTTCGCGACTTTACCAAAGATAAACGTAACCTTTTTCTTTAAGGACGACAACAAATAACATTCTTTTGGACGTATGTTAACGAGCAATACAAATACATATATATGTAGAACAGCATATGAACGAAACCGCAATAGTAGATAATGAATTCTTATCAGCATTTATGTACATATGTAGATTTATTTATGTATTGGACCGAAGTAATAGTTACTTTTAAAAAGTATTATTAACATTTCAGTCCATGCAAAAACTTTTGCGTTCGCTTTCCAAATGCAATCGCCCTACAAAAATTATAAAACGCGTCTGTAATCGTGGCAAATTATATATTTTGCATTACTATATAACATAATTAACATTTTCGATAACTTATCCCTAGTAAATCCTTATTTACTATGATTTACAATCCCTATTAATTGTGCCTTCATTAAATCTAATCTAGAAAAACAATCACGATTAATATGATTTATATTTTCAATTATATCTTTCCAATGCGAAATTGAGTGGTGAAATAATGACGATAAATAATAAACAAAATTTCATTTAGATCTTCAAAGTAACGGTGTGTACACAATAATTTTGTGGATCTGTTAGGTATCGACGCCAAAATACGTAATATTACCACAAATACAGATAATTTTATTTAATATATTTCCTGCGATATCATTTTATTAACAAATATTAATAATTTTCATTTTGAGATCAAAAAATTAGATAAGCAAAGGCACATATAACATATTAAATATGCAGCATGTATGATCATGGATATTATTATTAAAAACAATCAATATATTTACGATAGAAATATTGAAAGAGGCGATAATTATATACAAAATATTAATTAAATAATAAATACATTTTTTAATTTAATATTCAACACATGCAAATATACATAAATATTTTAATCTCATTCAAATTTTGAAATATATAATAAATTATTATTTTTTAATATATTGCATAACCTCACTTTTTCTCCCTTAATTCAACAATTCGAAATCAAATTGCATATATTTTAGTAAAATTCTCATTAAATATTGTCTGAATATTTAAAAAAATAACAACATCCCATTATACAATTTCATATTTATAATACTATTTACATTATTTATCAAGATAAACACGTTAATCTGCTCTTAATTAGCTGTAATTACAAACAAATTATCGACTGACACAATCAAATGGAAAACAAAGTCAACGCTCTATAGAATGTACTACCAACTATATATTACAAACATATATAAAAACATATTCCTTTTTTGTCGATGATTCATTCAATTTATTCAATTCACCCAGTTAAACACACAAAGATCCTTGCTTGCATTATTTCTGTTTAAATATACATTCACTTACCCTTTTGACTTGAAAATGCTCAGGTCTCAATGTTTCTTGTATTTCTTGATCGGGTCTTGTTGTTTGAACAACGGAAGTGCGAAAATTATCGAGAACCCCTTTAAATGTAAATTTCTTCATGACTACAGATACGGCCTTTTCTATTTAAACGCACGGCTCTATCGCACCATAATATTACGTTAGTTGCTCTATCGCGTGTATTATGATTTTTTTTGTTAATTACAAAATTTTCTCTTTCAAATTTCAAAAATCTCTTTCTTTTTGTTTTTTTTTTCTTGTTATTTTGCGATGTTTTTTTTGTTTGAATGGTGTGTTTCAGAATTTCGACCGGACTCTTCGTGCAGTGTTCATATTATCATGTTCTGCAGAGGAATATCGACTTCGGAAGGAGAGACGATTCACTTCCAATCGTACCGCAGGATTGGGAGCTTTTGCAATACGCCAAAACAGTGCCTGGAAGTCCGTAGATAACACGAAGTTAAGGTAGAAAGGGCCGAATAGATCTTCCGATCTCACCGACGCGCATACCAAAAGGAAAAAGTCAATATTCCGGGCGACGGAACTTTATCCGGATGTAAATTTCTGCGCCACAAGAGTAAAACCATATAGCGCAAGTATCGTTGGCGAAATTCGAGCAAACGAATCTTTTCTGAGGATCAGATATACAAATAAAACTCTACACATCAACTTTAAACACACTAAAAACACAAATGAAAACTCAAAGTGAAATACTTGGAAAGCTCACAAACTTATCGGTATACACTTTATCGCGAAAAATATTATCATCAACAATTTTGACAGATCGATATTAACACTAACACATGTTGCATATGCGCAATGTGTCCGTGAATAATTTTTTCTGCAACGTTAGCACTCCCGTTTTTCGTTACTCGTCTACGCATTTACCGAAAAGAGATAAAGATATGAGGTGTGTTGCGTTTAGATTGCGAGATGTGCCGTGATTGCGAAGGAAAAATGAAAACAGCTGATCGTTCTTCCATAACCTAGAATTTAGTGAATGCACATCTCTCATGGTAATTATTAAATTCGACGATTCGTTAACGCAACGGTAAATATTTTAGAAGGGAATAATAAACAGATTAACTAGAATGTTTTTTAAAGTGTTAGTTAAAAACTGTAGTATTATTTATTATCAACGGCAACAGAACGTTTCCAAATTGTGGTGAGTAACTGTAAAAGCAAACATTTAAAATTGTTTACTATGTTAAATTTTTATGCAGAATAAGCAAAGGTACGTCAAATTTAAATAAAGCAAATATACGTACATATTTTTTTTTAATTGAAATAATCGTATTTAAATTTTTTTAATTTAATATACTGTTATAATAATTAAAAATTTTTTTATTACATGCGCGTTTAATGAATAGGCAGAATTATTATCTAATTTGTTCTTGAATGTATAGAAATTAACATAGATTAAACATGATAGTAATCACGTAATCCATACCTGCTTGTTAATAAAAATATAAATGATTATTCTCCTAATATATTTACATGACATACTTTTACTTTATTGTAAATAGTTATTGCAAGGTTTTGAAAATATTTAAACAACCAATTTAAAAAGACGTCTTATACAGTTGCCTACATTACCCACCAAAATATTTATTTATAAACTTTTTCAAAGATGGCTCTCACAACAATGCCAAAAGACGGTATTTTGATTAATTCTTTAAATACATATTTGATAAAAAGAAAACTTGATAAAATGTAAAATTCAATAAAATTTATTTGTAATTTATAAACTATTAATTATATAGTTCTTTAATAAATTATTAATAATAAATAATTTAATTCGTAAATTTGTAAGTTTTGATTCACGTTTCTAAGAAATCCCTACTTAAATAGATTAATTTTGGTTCTTGAACAAGAAGTTTTGCTAACAATATGATTTTTTAATTATCTCTTAGTACAAAATTCTCAATATATAGGTCAAATGAAATTATTGGTCATAAAATTCAATGATTTCAGTGTTGTATATACATTAAATGTTTCATTTTCTCAAGGAAATGCGGTGTCGCCGTGGTAGGTACTGGTTTAGCTCTTCTAAACAGAGATCTCTTTGCCCGCATGGAGTCTTCAATAAACATAGACAAATTTATGGCCGCTCCGGTGACACCACTACAAGAACTTGAAGCAAATCCCAATGACATGAAAACCAGAATGGAATTAATGATAATGAGAATTCAGGCTGATGTTTGTAAAGCTTTGGAAAATGAAGAACAGTGTGACATGAAATTTACGATAGACAAGTGGCACAGAAAAGAAGGTGGTGGTGGAGTCACATGTGTCTTACAAGATGGTGTAATTTTCGAGAAAGCTGGAGTAAATATTTCCGTTGTCCACGGTAATCTACCCCCAAGTGCGGCTGGCATGATGCGAGCTAGAGGTAAAAATCTAAAAAGTGAGAAATTACCTTTCTTCGCCGCCGGAATCAGTTCGGTCATACATCCGAGAAATCCTCATGTACCGACTATGCACTTTAATTATCGCTACTTTGAAGTGCAGGATGGCGAGAACGTCCACTGGTGGTTCGGCGGTGGGACAGACTTAACGCCCTACTATTTGGATAAGGAGGATGCCGTACATTTTCATAAAACGCTAAAAGCGGCTTGTGATAAACATGATAAGAACCATTATCCGAATTTTAAGAAATGGTGTGACGATTACTTTAATATACCGCATCGGGGAGAAAGAAGAGGTATTGGTGGAATATTTTTCGACGATCTAGAAACTCCTTCACAAGAAGAAGCTTTTCAGTTCGTTACCTCGTGTGCTGATGCAGTTGTACCAGGATATATACCTATAGGTGTATTAGTTATAATATACAATTTTAATCGACAGCATTTTAACGTAGATTATTTTTAGTACAAAAAAATAAGAATAAGAAATTCACGAATGCAGAACGTGAATGGCAGTTAATACGTAGAGGGCGCTATGTAGAGTTTAACCTAATTTATGATAGGGGAACTAAATTTGGTCTTTATACTCCTGGCGCAAGATTTGAAAGTATCTTGATGTCACTTCCTCTAAATGCAGTAAGTATTTTTATTGATATCTTCATATTAGCTTTTAATAAATATAATGCGAAAAAAAATTATGCTTTTGCTGCATTAAAACAGCAACAACAGTCCTGCAGATGATGAAGAATAATCAAAACATCGAGGAGTGCCAAAGGCATAGCTTTAGCATGATAACTGACAAGAAAACACTATGGACAACTATCACTGAAGTCCAAAAATCAAATTATTATAGCTTTATACTCCTTAAATTATCTTTAGTGTTCTAAAAACAGTATAAGCAATAGAAAAAAAATATAGAAGAAAAGAATATTAGTACCAATTTATGAAAAATATAATTGTCATTTAATTTGAAAAATAAGAGAATCTTTTTATTCATGAATTTTGGAATTTTGCAAACAGTAAAAGGACTTTATTTACCTTGCAGAAATGGCATTATATGCACAAACCAAAAGAAGACTCCCAAGAGGCTAAACTACTTGAAGTATTGAAAAATCCAAAGGAATGGGTTAAGTAAGTTGTACAATATTATAAAAGAGAAGATATTTTTAAGATTTATACAAACTTTATAAATAAAAATATTTGTTATATATACTATTTCTTATTTAACAACATTAATGCTAGTTCTTCAGCTTCGTTTATCGTTAATGATTCCTGAAGATCTTCTAGTTTCTTCTTTTTCCTAGTAGATTTTTCTGTTGATTTACTTAATTTTCTTTTCTTTGATCTGGAAAAAAATATATAAATCAAATATACCTTTTGTTTTTTATTTAAAAACTTACTCATTAGTATCTTCTTCACTTTCAGTAAACTGGTCTTTAGACACTTCTTCTTGCCTTTCATCTTTTTCTACATTCTCTTCATTATCACTTTCATCATTACTACTCTCTGTTACTCTTCCATATATTTTATTTGGATCAGGTAGCCATGATAGATCAGGTTCTTCTTCAGAATCTGTCCCAAATTCATCTTCTTCCTCAGCCGCTACCTTCTTCTGTTTCAACTTTTTCTTCTTTTCCTGTTTCTTCGCTTTAACCTTCTCTTTAAAGAGGGCTTTATCATATTTATCCTCTTCTCTCAACACCATCCGAGCTTTCTCAAAATCAATACCGCCCATATCTTCGTTTTCGTATTCTAAAGCGATTTCTGATCGTTTCTCTTTAGTCGCCTGTACAACTGCTTCACCGGTATCATCGAAGACGATCTTCTTATTGGGAACGATGCTTTTTCTGATCAATTTTTTCGCCAATGCTGCCTTCGTTACGGGTTTCTTTTTTGTCGATTTGCCACTTTCTAACTGTGCCATTTCGTGTTCATTCGGCAAGTCAATATCGTGATCTTGTCTTTTGATTTGGAGTATGCCTTCGTCGTCAGATTCATTTTCAGATGGTGAAAAGGCACGATTACCCTTGTTAATTGTCATTTCATCTTCTGAAACACCACTATCGCTCGATTCATCAAATTTAATCACTTTATTCTGTTTGTTTTCTTTAGGATCAGTTCGGATGCATTCCCTAGTTTTCGCATTTAATTTCTGCAAAAATCGAATTCTAGGTGGTATGGCCAATCCTAGAGATTGGGAAAATGAGTCAGTATCCAATTCTTGAACTTTAAATACGTTCTTGTTTTTCATTAGGAAAACAGACTTGACATATGCCACAAATGCTCTTTGTGCAGTATCTTTTAATGCTGGAGTTGACGCTAAAAATGCTTCCATTTTTCTAATAGGGTTTCGTAACTGAGTTGGATTAATTCTATTATAAAATTGCATATTAGAAAAAAATGTTTTTATTAAAGTGTTGTAAACACTTACTCAATCTTTTCTATTGGTATTTTTCTTTCTAACAAGTCCTTTGACATTTCTTCCTCACTTGGTAACAATAATAGCAAGCTTTCACCGCCCTTATTATACCTAGCAGTTCTTCCAACTCTATGGATATAAGTGTCGCTATCTTCAGGGCAATCAGCTTGCACTACCCAATCGACAGCAGGAAAATCTAAACCTCGTGCTGCTATATCAGTAGCAAACAATACAGCAGCCTGTTTACGACAAAAAGTATCGTAAATTTCTAGTCTTCTGAGTTGATGTAATGTTCCATAAAGAGCCAACAAACTTACACCTGGTCTTAACCTAGAATATATTTTTCAAAATATACATCATTCAACCATTGTAACTGAACTTACTTGCAAAACATTTCATAAACAAATTTCACTTGCTTACAGCTAGAAAAAAATATAATGGACTTCTTCTTCAAGTGATTCTTAATGAAGCTCCACACTACTGAAATTTTATCTTTTAATTCACAAACAGTATAGCTTTGCTCTAAGCCTGGAGGTGTACTGTGTTTAGCATGTTCATGTACAGAAACATAACTTGGATCTTTCAAACTAAGTCTAGCCAAATCTTTTATAGATTTAGTTTGAGTGGCTGAAAAAAGTAGTGTTTGTCGCTTTGGTGGAAGGTTTGCAATAATAGCATTCATGGTTTGCTCAAATCCCATATCTAAACATCTATCAGCTTCATCTAATACCAATATCTAAAAAGCATGTTAATATGTAATAACATATTTACTAATATATGAAAATTTCAGACATACCTGCATATTAACACAATCAAATAATGGATTTTCATCCATATGTTGTAACAAACGTCCAGGAGTACAAATAACAATATTACATTGGTCCATACGATTTCTTTCAAATTTTAGGTCTTTGCCACCAATAATTAGACCAGCAGAAAAATCATGATGAATACCAACCTTACGTAATGTTTCAAAAATCTGATAAGCTAGTTCTCGTGTTGGAGTTATAACTAATGCTCCTAAACCATCTAATCTTGTCCATTGTTTACAAAATAGTTTTTCCAATATAGGAATAATAAAAGCTAATGTCTTTCCTGATCCTGTCTGAGCTGCTCCCAAAATATCCTTGCCTTGCAAACTTAAACCTATTGTATCTCTTTGAATTTCTGTTGGCTTGGAATAACCGGATTCTTTTAAGCCTTTCAGAGTTTTTGGTGATAGAGGTAAATCAGTAAAGACATTTATTTTGCTTTTATCAATCTAGAAAACAACTACTATAACAAAATTTAAAATGTAATATAATAGTACCTCATGGCATTTCTCTTGAAGTTTTTGTATGAGCAATGATTCAGGCATATTTTGCTTCTTTTTCTTAGTATACACTTTGATTTTCTTTTTAGATTTGTTTCTACCTGTTGTTTGAACTTTAGTTGACATATTTAAAATAATGAATTATTATACTTTTAAGAAAGAGTCACTTGTAAACTAATATTAACTTGAATAATTTCTGCAAAAGAAAACCACACTTTCTCTCGGAACAATCTACAGCTCAAAAAAATTATAGGTTAGAATGGAACAGTAAGGAAGTAAACTTCTTTTCTACAAGAGTAAAATATGTTATTTAATTTACAGAATTCTATAAGCAACAATTTAAAAAATAAATTTTTAATAAATAATTTTTGAAGTCGTTACGTATACTATAAAAACATAGACACATTGGGCATAAACTAAAATGTTATGATTAACGTAATTTTAATAAAGGAATTAGAAATTGATTGGCCATCTATTATCCAGAAAAGACAATAAATGATGTAGTCTCAAATATTTTGACAAATGCCTTAAGAATTTTGAACACTAGGTTTTTGACATACACACTATTTACAAATATTTAAAATTAAAATCATGGCAGATTATACCATAATAACTTCAGATTTTGTAAATCTTCACATTTCGACATCAAAAGATGACATGTCGTTTAGTGAAAAACGATTTCCAAAAGATATAACCATAGCGGATTTAAAGGTATATTCTACTTATGAAAAAACAGTAGAATCCAATTAATTATTGATTGCAGGCCAAGCTAGAGCTTATGACCGGCGGAGGTTGTACAACAATGCAAATTGAAGCTTACACAAAAGATAATAAATTAGTTTGCAATTTATCAGATGATGTTGCTTTGTTAGGATCTTATCCTTTAGAAAATGGGATGCGTTTGCATGTAATTGATAAATTTTCAATTAGAAATGAATTAGATTTTGGCAATGTGGAAAAATATGAACTACCTGAAGAAATGTACGCTAAAAGAACAGATTCAGTTAGAGCTTTTCTTACTAAAAACAAATTAGGTATATTTATCATTATAATTTTCATATATTATTGTAAAATAGAAGGGATTATTGATTTTATACGTATAAAATCACTACAATGACATTTGTTTATGTTCTTACTGGTAATAGGTCAATATAATGAAGAATACAAAAGAAACAAGCAGAAGCAAGAAGAAGAAGAAAAACGATTAGCAGAATCTACAGTTGTGGCATCAAGATGTAAAGTTCAAGTGCCAAATACACCTACAAGATTGGGAACTGTTATGTTTAGTGGACAGGTTGAAGGTCTAGTAGGCTATTGGGTTGGTATTAAGTATGATGAACCATTAGGTAAAAATGATGGAACGTAAGTAAATTACACATACATTACAATTTTCCCTTATTCATAACATTGTAGATGTAAAGGCAAACGTTATTTTCAATGTCAACAAAATTATGGTGCATTCGTAAAACCCCAACATATCCTATGTGGTAATTTTCCAGAAGATGACTATGATCTAAACGAAGAAATTTGAAAATTTTAATAATGAATATTTACGTTTACAAAGAATTCCATCTTGCTTGATTATTGGATATTTTGCGAATAGAATCTATAAGATATTTATTTAATCCCACTATTAAAATTGAGTAACACTGAATTGCAGCGATATAATTAATAAATGTACTTTACGATTTATGATTTTATACATTAATCGACACTTTTAATAAAAAATTGTTTTAAACATATTATTTATTTTCTATTGACTAATATCAGTATTAAATTAAAAACAAAAATTTAAAAAATATTTTAATTAATATTTACAAAATCTTACAAATGATAAATATAAAATTAACTTGAACGACTTAAAATTTCCTTCTTTTAAGAATATCAGGTTTCCAGTTAATTGGGTGACTTTCTTCAGTAGCAGTATCGTCTTCTTTGTATATTTTGATAGTTTTATCAGCTTCAGTTGTAATTAACCTAGAACCGGATTGGTCATAGGTCATGGAGAAAATACCAGCTTCACTATCCATTGATCCAGGTTGTACAGGAGCCTTCAATTAAAGAAAGAAGTAGTATTTATAACAGAAATAAATCTTCTATACCCACTTGTAATCTTTGAAAATTGTAGCCTGTTCGCCAATCCCAAAAATAAAGGGTTCCATTATCTCCACCGGAAACTAAAACTCCTTCAGAATTTACAGCTAGACAATTAACAATGGCATTATGACCAGATAAGTTTTGAATAAATTTGCCATCAGGGCATTTCCATTGTTTAATATTATCTGGTGAGCCAGATGCGAACATGTACCTTATTTAAAACATTTAATAAGATAAAAGTTTAAACATTATTTTACAAACTTACAAAGTAGGATGAAATATTAAGCTTCGCACACTTTTTTTATGATTCGTCAATGTACATAATGATTTTCCAGCTGCTAAATCCCACAAACGAATGGTTGTATCATGAGATCCTGTTATGACTTGAGGTTCTGATGATTGTGTTATTACACTTGCAACTGTATGTGTATGTCCTGTTAGTGTGTGTACATTTGCTTTTGTTCTCATATCCCAAACTCTTGCCGTAGAATCTCTGCCTGCTGTTAATAAAACATCTATTGTGGGATGTAATGAAAGAGAATATACTGCTGACAAGTGTCCATGATAATGCCTTATTACCTACAATTTTATTTCATTTAAATTATAATTAAAGTATTATCTTAAAAATTATTACTTTGTTATATTCAAGGTCCCAACATTTGACTTGTCGATCTTCTCCACAACTAAATAAATATGGATGCCGACTACTAACTGCCAATCCTCTAACTGTACTAACATGGCCAGTTAATGATACTTTCAGCTGTCCACTAGCCAAGTCCCATATTTTTATTATTCTGTCTGCAGCACCAGTTGCAAACCACTATGACAATATTAATAAGAATAAATTTAATTTATTTGAAAAATATAAATATTACCTCATTTCCTGGTTCTACTGTAACACACCTGACCCATCCTAAATGTCCAGAAATAACACGATATAATTTCCATGGTGCATGCCATTTAGGTTTTGGCATTGTTGGAGTTTTTCTTATCAACGTGTTTAATTGATTTTGTGTATTTTGTTGAGGAGTTCTTTGCATTAAAGATGTGTCAGTATATGGCACTACTGCAGCGTCATTGTTAATTATATCGCCATCCCTGGGAGCACTAGGGGGTGGTAAAGATGGGCCACTTTCTACTTCTTGCAACTGCTTCATTGCTTTCATTTTTTTTACATCATCAAAGACCAAACCATAATTATCTCTTGCTTTTATTAACTTACGTGTGTTATCACTAAGTAATAAAAAGAAAAATAAGAAATGGTTAAATTAATAAAAATCTATGCACTTACGCCTTTTCGTCTACAGTCGGTAACAGACCCTGATTAGCCAAAAACATATCATGAGATCGTTTTAATGATCTGAACACTAATGTGTGTACAGAGTGCCTTTGAACATCTTCCGTCATAATACTAAATATATGTTTCCATTAACTTATTCTTAAAAATATAAAAAAATTACACCAACACTAACACTAACCTATGAGGATAGCTGACATTTGACATGCGTTTACCAATTTGTTTTGCTGTGAAATTCGTTTCATTTGAGAAGAAGTCAACTTACAAATATTTCTAATTTCGAAAAAGGTATTTTAAAAGTAATATTGGAAAATGATAAATATTTTATTTTAGTTTTTATTTTTTAAATATATTCATAGTCAAAAACTAATGTGTAATATTTTAAACTTCATTATAACAGAAAAAGGTCATAATTTAAGTCGAAATATCAAGCTAGCGACAATATTTGTAATAATTAAAAAAGATTTTTTCACTAATTATTTTTAATACATGTACAAATATATAAATGACAAAAAATAATTTGGATTTTGTTCTGGAAAGATTTATAAATGGGTAAGCCTAGGGATTCAAACGGTTGAAGATAATGAATAAATGTAGCACGTATCCACGCTAACTTCATGTAGATATTTTATGAAAGGAATTAATTAATTTGAATGGGATGAGGATTGTTTTAGGAAAATATGTAAAGAAATTATTTAAAGGGATTCCATATAATAGAATTAAGTTCAGGTCTTGGTGTTGTTAGTCTTCTAGCAGCTGGTTTTTTTAAGGTCCTTTCATACATTCAGTAAAATGCCTTAAATTTACCATAAATAATAAGGAACTTTATTTTTTAATGTTAAGGTGGTATTAACAGATTTATCTGAGGCAATACCATTGTCACAATTTAATTTAGATATAAACAAACTTCTCTATAGTGATTCAGTTCTAACTTTAGCCCTAGAAAGCAAAACAATAACGTAGTACGTAAGGTTGATAAAATTTTATTAGCTAATTGTGTGTATTACAGTGAAATATCAATTATTTAAACAACATTTAGACTGTTTCAAAATCCATGTTTTAGTCCATTTGTGCTATAATAAATACATTAAATTACTATTCATCTGAAAGTACGGAAATTATTGTAGCTCAAGAATTAAGACACTGACAACCAACAAATATTTGGCAGTATTTTTTGGATAATTTACAAAAATATTTTCGTTTTATTTAAATCCCGTTATCAGAGCAAAATAGAATAGTCCAGATATTGTAGTATTAAAATTGTATAAAGTTTAATTATAATTATATTTATTGATTACTGAAATTTATTAATTTAATAATAAAATTGTTACTAACATAAATCAAAAACAAATATTTCTAAGTTAATAATAAACATATCTCTTGATCATGTTATGTACTTAGAATTAAATAATTATTCTTTCCTTTTTTATAACTTTCTCTTTAGTTCTATCTACTAGAAAATCAAGTATTTTGACTATTCTTTTTAATGCATGATAATCTGGTATATAATAGAGTAAAAGATCAACGCAGTATAATGAATAAAGCAAATATGGTAAATACGCCTTTATTATCTATGGATGTACTTATTTGATATCTAAAAATGTTGCTGGATTGAGACACATGAGCAATACTTGTGTTCCTCAGCAGAATGAATTATCACTTTTTTCTGTATAAAATTGAATGCATAGGAGTTGTGGTCTATATACTTTTAGATTTACATGGATAATAACTACCATTGCAGATTTTTTACTTGGATTCAGCAGCAATAAATTTTAAAAAGCCTCAAGAGACAGGTTTGTGATACATTATTGTCAATGTATGATCAATAACTAC
The DNA here is from genome assembly GCA_031893035.1 of Dermolepida albohirtum. Classification (NCBI taxonomy): domain Eukaryota; kingdom Metazoa; phylum Arthropoda; class Insecta; order Coleoptera; family Scarabaeidae; genus Dermolepida; species Dermolepida albohirtum. The sequence goes on from JAVIWB010000634.1 coordinate 130,702, forward strand.
AGCTTAATTTTCTTCAGAATAGAAACTTGGATAGCAATCAACTAATCACTGAAGGTTGACATATAACCCCTTTCCACATTAATTTTAGTATTCTATATACGCATTTCGACATCTAAGTTGTCATCATCAGCAGATAATTAAACAGTGTCGCACTTGGAAAACGAAACAAATTCTGCACACGATCCGTACCGTTGAAAGCCAAAACGCACACTCAAGCAATCAGCTATTAATAACAAAAAAAAACAACTTTAAAATAATGGAATATTTAGGAGTTAAAGTGTGCAAGTGTTGAGATTAGTTAAAATATTGAAGGTAAGCACTGATTGTAATCTTAAAAGAATACATATTATTTAACTGAGAAGATAGATAATACATATTTTGCATTCAAAACAACAGTGTTTTGATTTGTTCCTGCTACCTATGCATATATAAATGAACATGAACTTATATTTCGTATAGGACATTGAAATCAAATATCGTATATTTATTATTTGATGAGGCGATCCTGGATATGCAATGACTTTAGTTTCCAAATGATGTCAGTGCATTAAAAGTAATTAAAACAGTAACTTATTTCGACGGTGTGCCATTAGCATTTCATTCGTTTTATCAAGTAGTAAACGTATATACTCTCCAAATTCTAAAATTAAGCACTATCTATGTGAAGGCAATCTAAACACAATAAAAATATATTCTAATTGGGTATGTTGAAGTGTAAAACTTATTTAAAATTAAAGAATTCACAATTTCCTGGTAATTGTGTAAAATACAATTTTTCTAATTACTTTGTACATTTTATTTGCAAATATCGCAATTGCTTCTCTATATTTGTAGTTCTGATCACAAATTTACTCTTAGTGAACCAATTCTACTTTTAAAACGCTGAACATGTACACTCGCACCAACTCTCCAATTTGAAATGCCATAGAGGAAACATACACTCCCTATAGAAAGCGTGTATATTTGGTTGCATACGTTTCAGTACCAAACAATGGATGTGTACGTTCATAAACGCCAAGACAATTAAAAGAAATAAACAATGTATATATAAAATTTATTGAAAAAATTAGTAACACGTCATTAAAGTATATAAAAAAAAGGTCATAAAAAACATAAAACATGAGATTACTCAAACGATATAATTAAAACACAGCAAAAAACCTTAAGTGTCAAAAAAAGTTCAGTAATGTGATACCAAAGGGAAGTTCACAAAAGAAAACGACAATTTAGTATGGTAACCATAGTTTTTGGAATGATTTTATTTATAGTTCATCTTTTGTATTGTGATTCTTCATGAAATTCTTCAGATCATCTAGAGTCCTGGGACCCTTATAGTCTTTGACATGTTTCCCATTTACAAATAATTTTATCGTGGGAAATCCCGAAATTTCATACTCTTCAGCGATAATGGGATTCGCTGTGCAGTCTACCATTGCAAACTTGCCGGGGAAACCTTCCACTTTTAGATCTTCCGCGGCTTTTGCGTAATCCGGTTTCATTTTTTTACAGTGGCCGCACCCTAAAAATAAATAGGTATTTTGTTTGATGCCAGGACAAAAGATGTATTTTAAAAAAAATACGTAAAGCATTATCTGATTTTTACTTTATTATTTTATACAATTCTGGAAGAAGTAAAAGAAAGAATTTTATATTTAATTACTTTTGCAAAACAAAATTGTATAAATTGTATTCTTTTGTATTTGGGTTTCTCAACGAGTAGGATTTAATAAAACAGTTCATATTAATGACGTTTCGGAGAGGGCTGCATAGGCACTATCGTGTTCTAATGCTATTGCATCATCGACATCTGTGGGATTTTCACCTGTTAATTCGTTTCCCGGACCGAGGTAATTGTAATATGGGAGCTGCAGCATACTAATCACAAACTGAGGTTGCTATACATATATATAGGAAGTAGAATATATTTTTGTACATAGCAGAAACCCACCAGCACCATGCCAAACCGGCACAAACTGGCAGCTTGTCCCATAAAAGAAATAACTATTTCTTTTATGTTCCAGCAACGTCAGCAGCAGCCATCTTGAATTATCACACGACACCAGCGACGACAGCAGAAGGAAATATAAATGTCCTTGCCACCCATAGCTGCTGTCGTCGCTGGTGTCGTGTGATAATTCAAGATGGCTGATATCAAGAGGATATATTAACCTGGAACATTCTAAACAGATTTCGACGGTTTGAGAAAATACCCAGTCTACTATACTTTCTTTTGTCACATATGTCGCTGGAGGATCAATATGAGTCGCCAATGTCTTGTTTAAAGAGCCAACATAAATAACACGATACTCTTCGATTTTACAAAACCATTGCTTTAAAAGACTAATACAAGCTGCTTCGGTAACCCCAGCGAAAGTGGGAAAACCACTTGCTGCTTCGGCGGGTAAACGAGATTGAGTCACTATAATTTTCAGTTTATAGGTTTATGACACTTGCTTAATACCCCCCGAAATATGGAAGAGAAAGGAATATCATATAATGATCATGCAACAACAACGTGATAAACCAGTAAACACAAAACAATTCTATATATTTCGTAAAATTTCAAAACAAATTTTCAAAATAAGAAACCAGCAGCATGCCAAACCGGCACAAACTGGCAGCTTGCCCCATAAAAGAAATAACTATTTCTTTTATGTTCCGGCAACGTCAGCAGCAGCCATCTTGAATTATCACACGACACCAGCGACGACAGCAGCTATGGGTGGCAATGACATTTACATATATTTCCTTCTGCAACTGCTAAATAAATAACTTGGAAAGTTATTTATTTATTGCTTTTCTTCACTTAATTAAATAAATAACTTGAAGAGGGAAGAAAAACGCCGAAACGTCGTTAATACGAACTAAGTTTTCTATTATAGTCTAATGGTTGGAAAACCTCAATACAAAGGAATAAAATTAATAGTTAAAATAAAAGGACCAACATATTAAAGAAATTGTATAGCGAAGAAACTTGATTAAATAGAGCCATTATAAATTCTAAATCTAAAAATCTAATTCTTGTCCTGAATAAGGAAGGATAAAATAAGCAAAGTTAATTAATGTTGAATTAGAATTGGTAATTAACGAAAAATCGGCAGGCAAGTATTCTTGAATATGCTACTACAATACTTTTTTTAAAATTCTTGATAGGATATGAGTTTGGTAAGAAATAATTCTTCTCAAAGTGTCTTAGTGGGGACAGAAGAAATGCCGAAATGTCAGATTACATAAAGCCTTCAAACAATTGTTCAAATAACAAATCAAATAGCATTCCATTGTCAAAAGATTCATACTATGGATCATATATATACTAGCCTCGATAGGTGAAATATTACCAGTAGAGGCCATACAATCCTTTGAGGCACATCGTGTGGATTAGAGAGAACATACGTTGAAATCCTGCTACAATATTTTTGGAATTCTTTAATGCAGATTTTTTTAAAAACGCTGGTTAAAATGAAATTACTAAACATAAAGGAAATTACTAAATACAATAACTTAAGAGAATACGCATATATGCACGGCGTACTGCTAAATTGTAATTATCTATTTAATACACAAGAGCCATACTTACATGGTGCATAAAACATTACTAGAATTGGCTCATTAGAAGATATTTCATTTTTGAACGTATTGTCGGTTAAATGTACGATTGATTTATCTTTTAGCCAATCATCACTTCCAGATTTCTTAGGTTTGGCGTTCATAGGTTGTTCTGGATCGGTCATAAAACGTATGAAGTCTGCAGCCGTTCTACCACCAGTGTACTGCTTTTCAATTTTGTAATAACTGAAGTATTTGATTGTCGGATAACCTTTCACATCGTTACTGCTGCACAAGCCTTGATGAACCATGCAATCCACGGCGGCGAATTCAACTTTGGGATCGTCCTTAAAGTTTTCGGCAGCCTTCGTGAACTCTGGTTTCGCTTTCTTGCAATGACCGCACCCTAAGGAAAAATGACGGAAGCGAAATAAATTGATTGTAACATCACATTATGTTATCTGTAGCAACGTATTTTGTTATATTCAAATTCCAAGTAGTCTTTAGTAATATATTTGTGATACTGTATTGAATTAAGTAACAATGTTAACTCACTAATTTAACAATAATCAAGAGAAGAGGAAAATGAAGATCAATGATTTTAAAATCAAACTCAATTAATAACTTATAATAGTAATAATAATAATCCATGCCTTCTCATGATCCCAATACTTTTAACTCCTATTACAACAGAAATAAAAGATCATGAGTCATTATGTCGACACTCGTGGTGCGGCTCAAAATCTTTGGCCGTCGGCATTTGCCTTAAACGGTAAGGGAAACCTTCCTAAATAGAATTCATCGGATTTGATTCCTGGACTCGGCATAATACATCGGTAAGTTATATTAAACCAGATTATAAATTGTACAATTAAATACATACACGGCGTATAGAACATCACCAGAACGTGTTTCTTCTTTTTCAAGAAGGACTTGAAAGAATCATCGTCTAAATGGACCACAGAACTCAATTCTTCGGACCAAGGTGTTTCAGGTGGTGGAGGACTAGGTGGTTCTTTAGGATTTCTCATGAATTCCACAATTTTCGGCGACTCCCGAACATTTACATCGAACTTCATCTCGCCGTAGGTGAAGTACTTTACGGTAGGATAACCTTTGATATGGTAACGACTTGCTAGAGACTGCTCTTTGGTAGCATCCACCGCAGCTAACATTCCTGGTACCTAGAAATACATGCAACAATAGATGGTGATTTGTTTTTACTTCTTTAAACGTGCATTTTTAATATTTAACATTTTTGCCAAATATTGCATTTTTCACAAGCGAAGAATGCCTTCTAATTGAATATGGCACTTATAAGATGTAATATACTTACTTTTTCTGTTTTCATTATTGCGGCAGCTTTTTCATATTCAGGTTTCATTCTCTTGCAATGACCACACCATGGCGCATAAAACATTATCAAAACTGAAGCTTCTTCTTTGATGACAGGATCAAAACTGCTGCTAGTCAAGTGTACAATATCACTGTCGACGTCGGACCATTCGGGCTCTTTAATTTTTACAGGAGGAGCTTGAGGATTTCTCATAAAGTTTATGATACCGACTTTGTTGTTTTCTCCCTCATAGTGATGTTTCAGATGACCGTTTCTAAAAAAAATTTCATTAATAACTCACTGAGTAAATAAAAAGTACGGCAATTATAAAATCATAGAAATGAATGTTTTAATTTCATTAAGGAAAACGGTTTTAAGGATTTTAAATTGTTAAGATGGGTAATTTGTGAAGTGGATAACTATCTAGGCGAAGCATAGGCGTCATGCAACAGTCCAGAGGCTGACATTCGGACAAACATTAATATCGGCGACCCGCAGATCATTTTCAGACATTGTTGGGTGTGGTTGTATGTGACGGATATTAATTTATACATAGATTTCCTACTTTTCAATATACTGAAAATCACATTCGACGTTGTATATAATATATTGTATGACACAACGTATTCAATTGGAAACAACGTATTAAATAGCGTTCGCAATGTGTGATACTGACTTCCCTATAAAATCACCCACTTTAATCATATGTATATTATAAAATTAATGTTTTTCTTTGCTTTAATGTATTATACACCAAAAAGGTTTCATAAGTAATGTAGAAAGTTTCGAAATAATATTTTAAAATACATCTACACAAAGAACGTGCATCTCTACCCAGACGTTCTTTCTCACTTGAAAAATATTCTTTATGCAATTACATTGTCTAATAATTAATTATAACGAAAATCACTCACTCATAATATAAAAGTGTAGGAAATCCAGAAATGTTATATTGCGTTCTTATAACAGCATTTTCCGGTCTGTTAACATCAATGGCCGCTAAAACTGCATCACCTTGCAGTTCGTTTGCAGCTGCTGAATATTCGGGTTTCAAGCTTTTGCAAAATCCACACCATGGCGCATAAAACATAATCAATATCGGTTTGGTTTCTCGCCTGATAAATTTCGCTAAACTCTGGAAATTAAGATCACAATTAACGCGAGAAACTCAACATTTCAAAATTTTACCCATAACATTTTTGCAATTTCAAAGAAAATTTGGACGAAAAGAAACGTAAGTGACGGATGTGGTTCAAAAACTGACAAAATGTCAGTTGCATATCAAGTTCCTAATAAAGGCATATTCATAATAATATTTATATTATTAATTGTAATTTGATACTCTTATGTCCATTTAACACAACTTATTTACACAATGTGATTAAAAATAGTCAGTCGAATCTATTAAATTTTTGTGATTATCTTAAGGGTTCAAGCAGTGCCCAGGATTCCATATTCATCGACAGATTGCCATGTCAATTACGCTGTGATAAATTATATAGGTAGTGTCAATTAGCCCACAAATATCCCACACGCATCTTTAACACGTAATAATGATGCATATAAACCCACCAATAAACTCAACGGTAGCATTTTTTTATCTCCATTTTTTGGTAATTTTACAATAAAACTATAAATGAAAGATTTACCACAGGGGTGCTGCATGTCAAACAATGGAACGGACGATTTTAAAAAACGGAAAAATTTTCTTTTAATAGACGCTATTATTTGTAGACGATCAAGTTCATTATAACCACATAGAGAGAAGATAAAGCTTCATGTCACACGAGCTTACGACATGAATCCTTGCCTATAAATCTTGAAAAAACAAAATACCTAACCCTGGGAGCAAATATATATGAGCTACGAATCGACGGACGAGTTTTTTGGGTACATTTTCGGTAAAAATCCAGACTATTGGGAAAGTGTAGACCACAGAATAAACCAAAATCGTGAATAACAAGCAAAAGGAATTGAGTATAAAGCGCATGATATACCATACTATAGTGGACTGAGTCGTGCTATACAATTCAGAAACATGGAATGGTGTCTCAAAAAAGAATTGCCTAAAACTTCGGGCTTTGAAAATTGACGATTTTAATCTTCCTCAAGGCACTGTCATATCCTTGCTTTTAAGATAAAACGACTGTGAACGTATAGGATGACATAATATACTGAATATAAAGCAAACAATTAGCTTGGTAAGAACGTCTGGACTAATTGGACGCAAAATATGGAAGAGGCAATGACATCCCAGCGCAGTTATTGACAGAAGGCAGCCAATTTAAGAAATATTTCATTTGCATAATTGTGCTTGTATAAATGTACAGAGATCAAAATCCACCATCGTAAAACAATTTTCTTCCGCGGTGTGTGATATTTAATATTTTCGTCCGTTAGAATTCTAGTTAGTTTGTGCTAGTGACGTGTTACAAATTAGATATATGCAGCCCAATATACAGTCGCGTAATGAATTGCATATAAATGATTATTTTAAATGGTAACAATTCTATATAAAAATTGTACTGAAATAGGTAGAATTCTTAACTATTTTTTCTATAAGATCTTCTCCAGCGCAGAAATTTTTAATTGATTTCTGTGAATTTAATTAACGATGAAATAGCAGAAAATAATCATTTTCATTTAATTCACAGCACTTAATTATATGTTTATATCTAATTATTAACATCAAGACTATCTTTTATTTACTATGACTCTTTCTCTTGAAAGTTTGGGCCCACAATTCCAGAAAAGAAACACCTTTACATTTAGATGGATTAACAGAATCATACACAAAAGCTTAAAAAATTAATAAAAATAAGATTGACACTTAAAGAGAAGAGAACGTATTGGATACTCGCTGTCAGAAAAATTTTTAATATAACTGTAACGCTATTAAAACGGAGTAACTTTGATTAAGGCATCAATTTTAAATTTACTTTAATAATCTCGTAATTAAGTAAATTATATTTTTAAAAATTACAAAAATTCGAGTGGTTAATTATTTAAAGACGGTAATTTTTTTATTCCACGAATTTTGGCGCATAATACTTAACCAAAATTTATATATTATATTAGTTACACTAACTATAATTATTAATTCAATGTAATAAGGAATATATTTTTAAAATATAAATTTGTCTGTACCAAATTTTCTAGTAAATCTTTTATTTTATTATAGAAAATAACAATGTCACCAATTGCAGAAAAAATAATACATCTAATATGGAGATGAAAAATATTTAAATAAATTTTTTAGTTGAATACCAACCTTTTAGGTCAAATAATAGAATTAATAATTTTGGGTCACCTGCATCAATCTATAAAAATAAAATCGCAAAAATGACGTGGTCCGAATGAAATGCATATGTGGATCACCATATGCATTTTAATTGAAATTATGTTAGTGGCAAAGCGAGATATTTTTGCAAATTCGTAGTAGTTAATATGCGTAAATTACGTATTATAATCATAATTGAATTTTACTAATTGCAAAATTTCTTTCTAATTATAATTTTTTATTTTTTGATAGTTATGATTACTTAAGTTTACATCATCAAATTATTCAGTTTTTTTTGTGCCGTAATGTATATTAAATAGAATAAATCTTAAGTAATAACGTTTTAAAAATTATGCTACAAATAATAAATTCTATGAAAGTAATATGATTATCTAAATGAAATTGAAAAGTTTTAAGCATCCAAATAATATACTTGAATTAAACAAATTTTACAATAGTTGCATTTCCTGGTTTTATGTACTTACTGCTGCATCTGATATATGTAAAACATTACTTGCTGTAATGTCTTCCTCCCACGGTAAGTCTCCTGTAGGATCCCGCATAAAATTAACCATAGATTGAACAGTTTCTTTCCTGTCATAGTCTTTATTAAATTCTCCATCTTTATAATGTTTAAGTACATGACTCTCGGGGTTAACTTTCAATTTTTTGCATATCTTCTTCGCTTCACTAAAATTGCACCAATATTTGATTATGGAATTTTTATACCTCAATATACCTTCCACAATCGACTAGCATCATTGTACCCTGTCCCTTTATTATAACGGCGGCCTCCCTAAACACTTTAATAATATTCGAGGACTGTTTCATGTTATTAATAAAGCAGACCAAAATATTAGTCTTGGTTCTTAATACTTTTTTAAAGTCTTTTATATCCACAACATCTTCTATAACAACACTCTTACTATTGGCTTTTAAAGATTGATTTGGTATTACAAATATTAATAGCTGAAAACATTAAAATTAAATTAATATATTTTTCTTATTTAATTTTATATTTTGATTACTTACAATTGCACAGATGAAATAAAGCGTATTCATATTGAGATTCTTGAACTTCGTGCGGGAATATTTCTTTAAACCTATCTAATACATCTTTAACAACGTTGTAAATAATTTATAATCTTTGAACGGAAAAACTGACCAACTGTGCAGGTAAAACCTTATTTCTTTCTACTTCAAGTAAAAGTATAGAATAGGCAACCCAACTTGCACTTTCTGTGTGGGAGAAATAATACAGAAAGTCCAATATTTTATTACATGTATTTGAATGTACTAATTTCTTGCCAGTACTTCATCTAGAGTAACAAATAAAATTTAAAATTTACATTGGTGATATAGAATAAATATTTTTTATTTTATAATTTTTAATATTATATTCTAATATCTGTTCACTTGTTTACTTATTCTATTAACATTTGGATTTTTATCGATCAATATCTATTACTTTGTAATCAACTGAAAATTCTAACCTAAGTATTGATTATCAAAACGTCAATAAATTACATTTAGAAACAAGAAATATGGAAAATTAAAAGAATAAATTCACGAACACGCGTTACATTAACATTGTAATTTAGACGCCAAATTTAATTGGATTGACGATATAAGAGAAGAAAATATTGCTATTTTATAATAAAACATGTTTCTGAGAGAAAATATTTTTATTAACGCAAAATATAATTAATACAAGGACACCCCCTCTATTTTCTATGTTATTTTGAACCAGTTAATCACATGTATCAAATTCCGAAGCGTAAATAATTTTTAAACCATTTGTGAAACCTGTGCCAACTCTAGACCCAGTTACAACAACCACTGCATCACCAGTCCTTACGTACCCAGAACGTTTTCCGTGCGTCAATCCATATTGCAATCTTTTCTCTATATCTACAGTCCATTCTGTTTCAGCTTTTCCTGAAATAAAGAAATTATGGATATTCGTAAACTAAATTAATTCAATCGGTAATTTTTTAATCATAATTTGCAAAATATTATGTTTCTAGCAAAATACAGACATTAAAAATTGTCTAATGGTTAATAAATATAAGATAAAGTGATACACCTACACTGTGCTTCAAAAAGAGATAGACAAATTTCTGAACAGACTCCAAGCCCAAATTACAACCTATAAAGTTCGTGAATATTTAAATAGAAAAGTCAATGAATCGGTGGTATTTTTTCATAAACCATACATTAAAATTCTTTTATGTACGTAAATAGAATATTTGTTAGAAATCATATGTAATTTCATTTATTAGTTTTAAAAAGTTCAAATAGTACGTCATTACATATGCGACTATGTGATTTTGTCATGCTCTCAACCAATAAGAATTAAGAGTCATTTGGGTCTGTTCAGAAATTTGTTTCTCTTTTTGAAATACATTATAGTTAAATCTATTCTTAAAAAGAAAGAAAATCAAGCAAATTGTAGCACTTACTTATGTAATGAACTGGATCAACTGCTCTCCATATATTTAAAAATTTTGTCACATGCGCATATCTCGAAACCGCAATAATCGGACATCTAGGCCTAAATCTCGACAAAAGTTTCGCCGATCGTCCTGTAACTGTAGTTACTAATATTGCTGCAGCATTACACTTCATGGATGCTTCTACAGCAGAAATAGCTATCGCATATAGAGGTTCGACGGGAGTAGCAGTTATGGTCAGATCATTAAACATCTGTGTTTGATACATGAGGGGTTCCGCAGTACGGCATATTGCGTCCAACGCTTTAATAGATTCCACCGGATAAGCTCCTATGGCTGTTTCACGTGATAGCAGAAAGCAATCGACTCCCTCAGTAATTGCACTTGTCACATCGGCTATTTCTGAATTGTTAGGTATTGGATTTGAGGCCATTGACTGTAAAACGCTTGGAGCCAAGATTACTGGAACACCATTCTGATAAATTTTTTAATGAAAATATATTCTTTAACTTTGAATGTACAAAAATTATAGTAAAAAAATAAATGAGTATTGGTGATCGGGTTTCATTCGGTTATAATGGACTTAGTTAAAAATGGTCATGGAAAATCAAGTTGCAAAAGTGTTTCGAATAATTAATTTTACATCTTGAAGAATGTGCTTCTTAACCAACGTATTGTTTATATAAAGTTTTGTTGTTTCGGGTTAGGTTATATGAGATGGATTGCATTTACAAATGACTAAATTTATTTCAAAATAGAGTAAATTTCTATGAAACAAAAATAATTAATTCCTCAATTTTTCATTAAAAAATTATCTTTCAAAATTCAACTTTTTGTAGCGGTAAAGTATAGGTAGCTTAGATTGAATTCCTGAATTTTTCATAAATAAAATTATTTTTTCAAGAAATGTAGCCTTTTGTAGGGCCAAACTATAGGTAGCTTACCAGGTGTACCGGAAATTCATTACCGGTTTTTCTAACAGATGTCACTAGGCTTAAGAATGCAATGTTATGATTTCACACATATGTCATTTTATTCTATTGATATCAAGCTTCAAAACCATACATTTTATATTTTGCAAAAGTAATACTGTCATAGATTTATACCTCTTTGAAAATGTGGAATTTCGTGCCTGCAAAAGTGCATTCGTGACACGCATTACTTTTCTTCAAAAGAAAGAAAAAAGCCGCTGAAAGTCATCGTTGGCTGGTAGAAACTTACGGTGAGCATGCTTCAACCATAAAAACATGTGAGGCGTGGTTTCCACAATTCTAAAGTGGTCATTTCGATGTGCAAGACAAAGAACGTTCTGGTAAACCGAAAAAATTCGAAGATGCGAAAATGCAGGATTTATTGGATGAAGACCCAACCCAAACGCAAAAACAATTGGCGGAAGCGTTAAATGTGGCCCAAGAAACGATTAGCGACCAATTACGAGCAATGGGAAAAATCCAAAAGATGGTAAAATGGGTGGCACATCAATTGAATGACAGGCAAATGGAAAATCGAAAAATCGTCTGTGAAATGCTGCTTCAAAAATATGATAGGAAGTCATTTCTGCTTCGAATAGTGACAGGCGATGAAAAATGGATTTGTTTCGAAAACCCTAAACGCAAAAAAATCATAGTTATCGCCTGGCGAAGCCGGCCCATCGACTCCAAAGCCAAATTGTTTTAGTTGCAAGACAATGCTCTGTGTTTGTATTACAAACTGTTGAAACCTGGTGAAACAGTTAATACTGACCGCTACCGACAACAAATTATCAATTTGAACCATGCATTGACAGAAAAACGTCGTGAAAGCACTTGGATGGGACATAATATCGCATCCGCCGTACTCTTCAGACCGCGCCCTATCACCTTTACGCATTAATGGGACACGTGCTAGCAGAGAAACACTTCGTCAATTTCGAAGAAGTTAGAAAATGGCTCGATGAATGGTTTTACTCAAAGGACAAAAAGTTTTTTTGGAATGGCATCCATAAATCGCCTGAAAGATGGGCAAGATGTGTAGAATCAAATGGCCAATACTTTGAATAAATAAATTTTTCCATTTTCTTGAAAATTATGTAGTTTTTTTTTACAAAAAAGTCGGTAATGACTTTCCGGTAGACCTAGTAGATTGGATTCCTGAATTTCCTGAATTATTTTCCAAACATTCAACTTTTTGTAGGGCTAAGCTATAGGTAAATCAGATTGGATTAAGTTCAGTTGAAATGACTTTTGTTAGACTGCAAATGATGATTGTAAATTGACCGAAAAAAAAAGTTCTTTTGTAAATTTCGCTAAATTTAAGTTTAAATTATTGTAATCCTATTTGGTTTAAATAATTATTTAATTTGATAAAGAATTTAAATCAATTTTATGGAAATAAGAGTATGTATAGTATGATAAATTAAAAATATTCGACTTTTTTTTAAATTTTAAATGATAAATTTATTAAATTGAAGAATATTCAATGTTATGAGAATTAGAATAAGAATAATTAAAATAAGTATATTAAATGTGCAAAATAACATTGTTCTTTTTGTTTTCGAGATTTGTGTGAAAAAGAACTATTTCATATAGAGAAAACATTAAATTTTTATTAGAAAATTATTTAATTAAGATATTCTTACCTTATTACACTTCCCAGTAATCATTTTTTGAACAACTACAACTTTTTCAGGCGACAGTTCACTTGCTAATGCACACCTGGATATCAATATGGCATCCGAAACCGAAATTAAATTATCAATATTATATACACCAGCTACATTTTCTATTTTTGCCACTATCATAGTTGCTCGGCCCTGTTTACCTTTTTGAGTACAATGCATTATTTCTACATTGGTATAACTCTTTTCTACAGTTTACCTAATAACTTTCTGATTTCTTTGATGGTATCTGCTTGCTCCGCATAGGGTACGAACATAAATGATGCTCTTTCTCGAGCACAAAATTCAATTGCTTCTTTGTCTTCTTTACTAATTAATGGTACTACGTTCATAACAGCTTCCAACATTACACTAGCTCGATTCGTAATTTTTCCAGTATTTTCTATTAGGCAATTTATGATGCTTCCAACTGTAAGGAGGTAGTAAAGATTGTAATTTCAGAATTGTAAAATGTTTTTTATATAGCCAGCTGATAGCTCAGTGGTAAGTCACTGGCTGACATGCCGGGCGTCTCGGGTTCGAGTCCGATGACCTACTCTCCGGGCTTTTCGTGGTTTTGCCTTCTCGTTTAAGCGAATTCTGACAGACACAGATCTTAAGTCACACCATGAGCGCAGGCATAATAATAATAATATTTAATACGTTCCATAATGTCAAAAAAATATAGAATATGTCATAAGTATAAAAATAAATATCAACGAAACAACAATTACAAGTTAAAATAGATAAAGTAAGTATGTATACATATATATGTGTCCAGTTGACATATGCTATACGCCAATTCGTTTGTGGGGGCACAAGATGCATATTACGAAGATTTCGCGTAGCATGTGCGTGAATCGTTTCGTATTTTTTAAAAAATTTGTTATAGTTTATTTTCACATGTAGCGCGCACTGAAGTATATAAATTGAGGGCATTGTTAGTACTTTAGCAGATCGAAACACACCCACACAACTCTCTGTTGGTTTCATGCCATAGATTGGTCTAATACATGACTTTTGGAGGATAAATATCCTCCGCCAGTCGATGGAATTTCCCCAGAACACCACACCATAGAGGAGCCTTGAATGTACATAGGCGAAGTAAGAAAGCAGTCCCGCCCCCACACAAACGTTACGAGAAATAACACGCAAGCAGTAGTAGAACTGAAACAGTCCTCCAGATAGTTCATTGATGTAAGGTTTCCAGGACAGCTCAGAGTCAACCCTAAGGCCAAGAAATGGCGAGTCGCACTTAGAGGCAAGCACTTCGTCACCCACCACCACCACATCTGCCGGTAAACTGTTACCAAAGGTCAGCAGATGGGTCTTGGATAGATTTAATTGTAACACATGTATATTTTCTGTTATGGCCATACTTAAGTCTTTACTCCCAGAGTCTATGACCGTGGATGTGTCATTCGCGAAGAGAACTGTTAAGGATTCTGTGGTAATAATAACTCATGGCCTGCTAAAGCCCCCATAATTGGAATTAAGATATTGGGGTTTTGAAGACGTAGATTATTATTATATTTTTAACAGGGGAATGTGTTTGAAACAAACGTTGATTTTTAGAACATTGTAGACATTTTGGAGTTAAAAAAAGTCGTGTGACAATATTTTGGAGATCTTAATGCATTTAATTTTGGGATAGTACGGAGTATATTACTACCAAGCATTCGTCATATCGTTTAGGAAAATATCGATGATTACTTTAAACTACCTTATTTTATAAGCGGTATAAAGAGGAAAAATATTTAATTATTTCATGTTGGCATAGAATTCTAATTTGATTTAGTTAATTTCGATAATAAATAAAATTCACACATTTCGATTTTAAGAACATAAAAGCATTGTTCTATACAGTTATTGATGAAGACTATTGTGAGTTATCAAAGAACTTCATTAGAATTGAATCCACAAAACATATGAGGATAGTTTGACAAGTAGTGAGAATGACACATACAAAGGTGGCGTTCTAATTGGTAAAACAAATGCACTGTAATTTAGGTTGGCTATTTATATGTTTACATTCCGATATTTAGATAAATCCGTTGAATAGTTTATTTTTGGCAGCTGATTGAAAAAGAAGCAACACGTCGTTTTGTTAAAATGGAAAAAGCAGAGTATCGTGCGGTGATTAAATACTTCCTAATTAAGGGTATGAAAGCTACCGAAATAAAAGATGAGTTACGGGAAACATTAAGTGAATCTGCTCCATCATCCGCCACAATAACTAGATGGGTAAATGAATTTAAACGTGGTAGAACAAGCTGTGTTGATGAAGCGCGCTCTGGAGCACCCAAAATCGTGACTTCTAAAGAAATGATTAGAAAAATCCATAATATTATTACGCAAGATCGACGACTCAAAGTGAGAGAGATAGCAGACATGGTAAACATTTCAACAGAACGCGTACACCACATTTTAACGAAAGAATTGGGCCTTTCCAAGCTTTGGGTAAGATGGGTGCCGCGATTGCTTACGACTGATCAAAAGTTCACTCGTTTGCGCATTTCCAATGAGTGTTTGGACCTTTATAAGCGGAATCCGGTTGATTTTTGTCGAAACAATGGTTAGAACGTGGTTCTGAACCTCCAAAGAAAGCGAAAACCACTTTATCGGCAACCAAGGTGATGACATCAATTTTTTGGGATTCAAAGGGCATTTTGCTCATTGATTACCTTCAGAAAGGTGTCACAATAAACGGACAATATTATGCAGAACTTCTACAAAAAATTAAATGTTGAGATTCGTGCTAATCGGCCAGGCATAGTTGCATTTCCAATTAGTACCGCATGCGCCTTATTCGCCGAATCTAGCCCCTTTCGACTTCCAGCTTTTTCCAAAATTGAAAACGGCACTAGGTGGAAAGAAATTTTCGTCTAACGACGAGCTTATCATCTTCGTAAATGAGTATTTTGCAAGCCTTCCGGAATCGCATTTTAGAGATGGCATAAGGGCATTGGAGCACCGTCGGAATAAATGTATCGCTCTTTTAGGAGAATATATTGAAAAATAAAAATTATTTTGTATTTAAAAAATTCATTTTTCTTTTCCATTCTCACTACTTGTCAAACTACCCTCGTATACCATCCACATCTCTTTATAATTCCTTGCTTTAGACACTTTCGATTCCATCTTGGAATATTTAAAAAAAAAACTCATGCGTAAAAAGCAATTTTGATATGAATGTATAACGATAACTAAAAGTTTAATAAAATAATACCTGGAATTCGTCAAAATTGGCCAAAATATCATTACAAATTAAAGAGCACGTATTTATCAGCCAACATTTGGCTAAAACGTCGATTGTTGCTAACATTTCATAAATATTCAAAATCATTTTTAATTAAATAATACATAAAATAAGTTCTTCTATACCTATTTTTTGAGCCGACAAAGATATTTGTCCATTAGTAGTATTGTTAATATGAATCTTATCTCCTGGTATTACGTCGTTAATACTTTTCAAATTCACGTAAATCATATCTTTAGTTACGAACTCTTCGTACATAGGATCATTTGTAATTTTTGTAGTTTGACCTTCGATCAACTCTAATTCCTTGGATTCAGTCTAGAATAGCTTTGATAATATATGAACAATAACTTACATAGACAGAAATTACATCAATGAACGTCCCGGTTCTCATTTCAGGACCCTTTATGTCAATACCTATTCCCAAGGCGTAAACTCTACCTATCTTCATGCTATAATTCATGACCGTCTTTCTTATCATTTCAATTGTCTCCTTCGCTTGGTCCATAGTGCAATGTGCCAATTTGATGACAGCAACCGTCATTTTCGCATCCAACATTTCTTCCAACGCAGTGGAGGTAGTATTTGGTGCTGTTGAAATAGATAGATGGATATTCTAAAAATTGATTCATATAAGAATGAAAGTAAAAGTTGAGAAACAGGGTTTGATATGTTTAAAAGTGGCTGAATATCATATATCGAAGATGAAAGTTGTTCAGAACCTTTTATCGCGATAATAGAATAGAAATCATCGGCATCGGAGTGCTATCACAATTTCGTCAGTGAATTTTCGGTCTACGATTAAGGAAGCCTATGGTAATACGATCGACGGCCAATTATTCCAAATGAAGAATAGATGATTAACTTAACACTATTTCCTGAAAATGGATGACGCAACGATAATCGCTTGTTATAGCACATTGCATAATAGTCGGAAGAGATAAAATTTGCATTTCGCAAATCTGATACCATTGAAGAAAATACGAGAAACTATAAAACTAGAAAAATCCCAGCTTAGATAATAAATATATCAACTGAATTGATTAAATTCATACCATTGCTTCGCGAAAACTGGAACAGATTATCAAACTAAAGGTATATTTTGTTGGAAACTGTATTGAATTAGTCAAAAGATGTAAAAAAGGTAAACAGAAATCCAGGATTAATGAAATAAACTGCCGAGATTTTAACAAAAATACATTATTCAAACGAAACGCTCAATAGGAACCTGGTATAAAGATTATATCTCGTACATCAAGTTTAATTGCCCTGAATCTAATTTTACATCATACATGTTAGAAAATAACCATAGTGTAATCGCAGATTGTCTATATTTAATCACAAATATAAACAATTACTGTGAATTAGACAGTTTCGAGAGCATTCTTATTGTGAAAAATAAAGACCATGTATTTGACGCTGACGAGGACCAATACCATATTCTGGCCTCTATGAGTTCTTTGAAGATACGACCGTTGAAAAAGGTTCATAAGTGATATCAGGGGTTTCTTGTGAAAGCCAGTGTCAGTGTGAGCTTTATCGCGGATCCAGGCGCGATACTGACACTGTGATCAATAATCTGTTGATGATAACAACTTAGTTGTCGATATTGTATACAGAATACAAACATCGATGCGGTAAGGGGTTCTTTTGTCTTTTTGGATTATAAAACTAATACTTTTAGATTATATTATAGATTTTTGCGTTTCTTTAGTCTTTTTATAACAATGAGAAATCATCGTGTTGAATGTCGTTAGATTATTGTATATCTACTATAGTTAGATACTTTTTCCAAATTAAGTGAATTTTTCTTATTTCTAAACCTTGGTAATAATCATAAACAGTAACATTTCAATGCGATTTTAGTTTTTTTTGTCGAAATAGTTTCTTCTTTCACATGTTTTTCAACGTAAGGAATAAATAAATACATTAAATAAATTTATTATTATATACTTACGTAACTTTTAAATATTTTATTTCAATAAAAATATAAATAAATAAATATATTTAGTTGTAAAATTAGCATCGAAGACGTAAGAACTAGAAAGGAGGGCGTGAACGTGGAAGGAACGAGAGGGAAAAAGGAAATTTTCAATAAATTATTGAAAATAAATTTATCACTCAATACATATACGTGGTTTGTTCAAAAGAAAAGGTGAATTTTGAATTTTTTTGAAAAGTATTTATTTATTCATCAATACCCGTTTTGTCCCCTTCAAAGTAATCCCCCTCAGATATAATGCAGTTATGCCAGCGCTTTTTCCAATCCTCGAAGCACTTCTGAAATGCGCTTTTCGGTATGGCCATCAGCTCGTTCTTCGATTCTGACTTTATCTCATCAATTGTGGCAAAACGCTTTCCTTTCATTGGTCTCTTCAGTTTTGGGAATAGGAAAAAGTCGCAGTGAGCCTAATCTGGTGAATAAGGTGGTTGAAGCATGATTAGGGTGTTGTTTTTGGCTAAAAAATCACGAACAAGCATTGATGTGTGAGCTGGTGCATTATTATGATGCAGAATCCATGATTTTTTTACACAATTCCGATCGTTTGAGCCGTATTGCTTCACGCAAACGTTGCATAACTTCCTTGTAGTATTCCTTATTAACCGCAAGAACTCATGATGCACCACGCCATTGTAATCGAAGAAAATAGTGAGCAAAACCTTCGCATTTGATCGAACTTGGCATGCATTTTCTCGGCCTCCTGTAACTTATATCACGTATAAACACTTTTTTGAGACAAGGTGGACTCGCCGAATGCCACAGTCAACATTTCAACTGCCTTGAAACACTTTATTCCATTTTAACGCAAAATTTAATACATATTCTTTGATCCATTTTTTTCAAAAGTCAAAAATCGAAGAACACACACAAACGTGACTAAGCTTTTCAGTTGTCAACAACAAACTACTAATCCAAATTGGCTGATAATGCCAACATATGACTAACACATGTGTACCAACATAACAAAATTTCGATAATCGAATGTAACAGCGCGCGAAAATTCAAAATTCGCCTTTCCTTTTGAACAAACCACGTATGTATGTATTATTTATAGCAAAGAATATGTCTAGATTGAAATGATCACATACCAATGCTACAAATTATTCCAGAAAGTCTTTTTTTAGGTATTTCCGAATCTAGATTTATCTTACAGAGATGTTCTATATGATGGGAAGCATAAGCTGCACCGTATTGTTGATTTAATATTGTGCCATTTTGCGTGCTATGAAAATCTATCATCTAAAATTTTTTCAATATAAAATACGTTCGTTTTTATGTTTATTGATTTTACCCATGGTAATTTTGGGCAATCCATTTGTGTCGTTTTGAGGGCTTGGAATTTTACTTATTATGATCCTGTATTTGAAAATTTCATTAATAATTTTGATTATAGATTTGACATATTTGAATTTTATAAAATATTTGACGTTAAAAAAATAACTAATCTGTCATAAACCTATATCAAAGCTTTTTAAGGTTGCTTTGATAAAATTGGGGTTTAAGTGTTTGATCATTTAAATCCACATAATTGTGAACAGAAACATAATACGAAATCTAATTTTGTCTAATTTAAATTATGTAAATAATACAAAATTCAATTCCGCCTTAGATATATAGGGTGTTTTTTTAAGAGCTTGAGAACTTAAAATAATACAAGGCAGAAATATTGTTAGAATGAAATTTTTCTCATTACAATCTGGTAGATAATTTCATGACATTTATTTTTTAAATATGTTTTCCAGCATATGTCCGCCGCGGCTACGAGTTACATGGTCCATTCGATCAGTCCAATTTTTGACTACTTTTTCCAATAAATCTGGCCGTATGGCGTCAATGTTGACTTGAATATTGGCTTCAAGAGTGTTGGTTTGTCGGCATAAATCAATGACTTAACATAGCCCCATAAAAAGTATTCTAGAAGCGTTAAATAGCACGAACGAGGGGACCAGTGAATAGGACCACTTCTGGATATACAGTTGTCACCAAATTGATTTTGCAATAAATCGATTGTTAAGCGCGCTGTATGGCAAGTTGCGCCGTCTTGTTGGAACCAAATGTCGTTGATGTTTAGCTGATTAATTTTTGGAAACAAAAATTCAGTCAGCATGGCACGATAGCGCTCGCCATTCACCGTAATGGCAGCCCCTTCCTCATTTCGAAAGATATAAGGATCGATGATGCCACCAGCGTGTAAACCGTACCAAACAGTCAATTTTAAGGGATGCAATGGTGATTCGTTAACGGCTTGAGGATTGTCTTCGCTCCAAATTCGGCAAGTCACACACCAATTCTCTCGAATAATGTTTCTTTGCGTAAACGCTAACTGGTATATTCCGATTAATGTTTGTCTCTGCTGCAATTTCCGGTGCAGATTTTCGTTTCTTTTACTTAATAAAACCATTGCTCGATCTTTTGCTGGTGTTGTTATTTTTGGTCGGCCAGGACACCTTTTATTTAATAAATTATCAGTCTTTTATTTTTTTTAGTATTATAGTCCACAGTTCTGCAGCGAAAGTTTAGTAATTTCGCTATTTGTCTATTACTTTTGCCATTATCTTTATGGGACACTATAAAAGCACGTGTTTCAACTTCTTATGTAGCATTATTCGAAATATCGATTCTACTTCAAAATACCACACAAGCAAGATCTCTTTACACTTGCAAATTTGAATGAAAACTAAAATTTTTAAACAAATACGATATATCTCGTTACTTTATTTACAGCTTAATGTAATCGTATTTAAAATTTCTAAAAAAATGTCTGTATTTAATCGCATTACCTGGGTTGTAAAATGATTATTATCGATAATTTATTTTAAAGTACCTAAATACATAAATATCGAAGAATATACATGTATTATGTTCATCTTTTAATTAAAATTTAATTATATATTGATTTTAGCTAGGTTATAATACTGTTTACTTGAATAATAAGAAAATATTAACCAGGCCAAACACTTACGGCCGGCAATGTATGTTCATCTACGTTGTTGTGGTGTATTTCGTCTTCTGATTGACTGTCTAGTTTCAGTAGGAAATACATTCATAAAACGAAAGGTGATTTATTAACTTTAACGGCTTTTAATTTAACGACTTTAAATATTCTATTGAGATTTCTATTAATAAATTTAGTGCATCTAAATATTAAGCAATTTGGACAATCCAGTGTCTCTTATGCACTAAAAATTCTTAGCATTCTCAGTCATTTAAGAATTTTCATTTAAATCTATGACAATAATTATTGTCGAATTTCTTCTCTCTTCCAGCTTATATTATAGTAGTAGTTTAATAATTTAATTTATGACGCCAATGTAATATTTTGCAAGAACCGAACTTATATATAGACAATTTATAACATAAGAATCTCGCATCAAAGATGAAGAGAAACGTAGATTAAAAACAGGTTTTCTGTTGCTAATAAACCTAGGTAATATATATTTCAGAAATAAAAACTCAACATTCTTACTATTGTATACTTTATTATTGAGTTATGCACATATCGCATACAAATATTATGAATCAATTACCTTACAAAATTAGATATTTTAAAACACAGGACTACATATACAAATAAGTAATATACAAATAAATAATTGGTATTATTGTTTTTATTTGAAGATCAGTCAAACTGATCGATGATGGAAATATGCCTATTGTGTATATCCGAGGATACTTTTTTCAAAGAAAAAATTTTAAATAAGGTTGGATCATCATGTAAGTTGTGCGTATTATTATTCTACAGTGCTGTAAAAAGAAAAAAAAATATAAACTACATCCAATATGTGTTGAAAAATAAATTTTTTGCGTGACCTTATTTAAAATAAATACATAAATTATATAATTAAAACAAGGAATGTTTCTAGGGTGCTCTTATATTTATAGTTTCGATGAGAGGTTAACAGACAACAGTGTAGCAGGTGATCGAATCTTCTTTGAAAAGTTCTGGGATTTAGTCTTGGCCAATTAATATTTTTCGCTATAACATTTATGGGTAAAGGTGTAAAGTTCTGGGATTTGGTCTTGGCCAATTAACATTTTTCGCTATAACATTTATGGGTAAAGGTGTATCCATTTATTTTAACCCTTAAACAACTTGAATTTTGTAGGCTTAAACATTCAGGTGCAAAATCTGAATTAGTGATGTTTAAAACACTTGAGTATTAAATGTTTTTTGGTGTTCTTACCATTCTCTTCACACGCAAAAGCTTCACATTTAATGTCGAACCAGTTTATGCAAATTTTTCAACCAATGAGTGTCAAGTGGCAACCATAACTAAATTGTCATTTTTGTAATAATTGCTATTATTTAATTTATAACAAAACCTCATAATTTTCTCATTTTAGTTATAACTAAATTGAAACTATATTAATTGATTGTACTGTCAGCTCTTGGTGAAATATTTTTTACTAATAAATATATCTAAAATTAAAATATTTTGTATAGTTTCACAAATTATATTTGGACACACTTCCCTATGGGCATTTCGTCTTATAGCATCTTTAAAACAAAGTTAAAATAAAGAATTTTTGCAATGGAATCTTATATGAACAATAGGTACTACAAAAAAGGTTTACGATGTACATACACGAAAATGTATCTGACGAATTCATGTAGGATGGTCTTTATGACTTATTAATAACAATTAATAATTAAATAGAAATTCGAATTAATTTATAAGATAACTATTCTGATAATACGATTTTATGAATAACGTATATATATAAATTTATGTCTTTGTATAACTGTAATCATCTGATTGTTTAGATCCAAATTTTATATTCATAAATTATTATTGAGATTGATATAAAAAGTTTTGCACCGAATCATCACATTGCCTTAGACTTTTAAATTAGTAAATTGATTTCGACTATGACTAATATAAATTTAGTTCATCGCCACATTTATCAAGCATTCTAAACTGGCATTAACTTAAAAACATCAAAAGATATGTACTTTTACTTAAAACATTAAATATCGAATAAAAAACTACATAAAAAAATTATTAGGTGCGCAACTAAGTTCTCGCTGTTTTTCAAGAGATGGCTCCAGTAGTAAGTGCTGGTCGAGATCAAAATCATTGGGACTGCCCGGTCATGCTTCTACATTGTCGGTTCGGCCAAATATTCACGCTGCGAAGGTTTTGTTGGTGGGACCAGGGCGGTGTTATTTATTATGAGCTATTAAAACCGAACGAAACCATCACGGGGGAACGGTATGCAACTCAATTGATGCGATTGGGCTGAGCACTGTGCGAAAAGCGGCCACAATACGAGCAGAGGCACGAAAAAGTGATTCTACAGCATGACAACGTTCGGCCTCACGTTTCCAAACCCGTTAAAAGCTACTTAGAAACGCTCAAATGGGAGGTCCTACCTCACCCGGCATATTCCCCAGATATTGCGCCGTCCGATTATTACTTGTTCCGTTCGATGGCACATGGTCTGGCTAATCAGCAGTTCCGCTCATATGTAGACATCTTAAAATGGCTTGATTCGTGGATAGCCTCAAAAGACGAACACTTCTACCGTGACGGTATTCGAGCTTTGACAGAAAGATGGGAAAAAGTTTTCGTTAGCGATGGGCAATATTTTGAATGATTCATTTGTAAACATTTTTTCACAATAAAGTTGCATTTTCATCAAAAAAACAACGAGAACTTAGTTGCGCACCTAATAAATATTCTATAGAAAACAGTACTCAAAACGCAGTGTGAAAGCTCGTTCTTCACGTTCCACAATTCTTCATTATTTTGCGAAGTGAGGTTAATATATACATTTCTTTAAAATATTGTCCAAATGACAAGAGAGAATGCAGTTGTTTGCGGTTGTTTGAAGCTTTTTGTTATCAGGTCGAAAATGAAAACTCCTATACTATTTAAATTGTACACAATTGTTCATTTTCTTTTTAATGAAGCATGTAGGAGCTTTCTTTCTAGTTTGATATCGCTACCGCTTCACGTAAAAACATAGAGCGTTTAGTTACATTTCTACTTCTGTTATAAATATCTTTCCACGAAATGCTTACAACTAATAGTAGTGGAAGGAATCACACTTAACCAAGTTATAAAATCTTTACTCACATCGTTTACTGGCAAAGGTTACTTCCACTATTGCTAGTTCTAAGCATATTGTAGATATAATATTTGTAGTAGATGTAAGATTCCATTGTAAAAATTGTTTATTATAACTTTAAATGCCTAACGCGAAATGTACATAGAGAAGTGTATTTAAATATAATTTATGATATACCAAGTGTTGTTATTTTAATTGTATTTATTAGTAAACAAAAGCTATTCCAAAAGTTTCTCACTTTACTAGAACATACAGTATTTTTTGTGGACCGCCGTATATTTCCAGGACATGTTCATCCCTAGAACCTTTTTGATATGGTTGATAATTATAGGAGACAATTAGTTTTTGTTAAAAGCAATAGGACAGATGATGATAAACTACACAAAAGGCAGGGGTTAGATTGCAATTGTATATTCTTTCTTTCACACAAATTCACTTGAGACATCAATTGCCAGATTAACGTTTTATTTTGTTTATTTGATTTTTATTAAAACCCATTTAATTAAATGAAATTAAAAGTGATCACTAACTGGCATCCCAAGCAAATTAGCGGTTAATTAAATTTTTACGAACAACGCAACACAACAATAGTTCATTCAGAAATAAGGATACAAGGAGGTAAAGATTTAATCAATTATTTAATGTACAGGTAAGTACATACATACACATATATAATAAATAAATAAATAAAATCACGTTAGTAACCCTGCTTCCACCATTTAAAATGTTATTGTTTCGACTAAATCAGATACATACACAATACGCATGGTGTTAGTGAAACCGGCTCCCTGTTTCCATCCAGTGATGACCACTACAGGATCGCCACTCTTTATGAAACCACGCACTTTACCATGATTCAACCCGAATTGAACTCGGGCGTCCACATCCTTCAACCAATCGGATAAACGATCAACTGCAACGTAATTACGTGTAAAGTTCAAGGAGTAAATTCAATTAAGATCGTCGGATACCTTCGAATAATACTGGTAGAAGTGCCCTGTATAGATGGGCTTGTCTTGCAGTCTGTGGATTTCTTGTGACAGTAATGATTGGACATCTGGGTCTGTATTTAGAAATAAGGTGGGCCGATCTTCCCGAAGAAGTAATAACAATGATAGCAGCTGCTAAACATTTAGCCGAAGCTTCTACGGCTGCAATCGCTACAGTGTGAGCAGCGTCAATGGGAGGTACGGCCTGAAAATTGTAGATACAATGTTTAATTAAAAATTTTTAACAAAAACAAAAAGTACTTACCTTCGCACTTAAATCTTGGAATAATTGCCTTTGCCAAATCGCGGCTTCGGCTTCTTTACAAATATTAGCCATGGTCAACACACATTGGAGAGGGTAGTCTCCCTTTGCCGTTTCACCGGATAACATTACGCAGTCAGCACCGTCCAAGATAGCGTTGGCTACATCAGAACTCTCAGCTCTAGTTGGCCTAGGCTTCTTTACCATAGACTCCAACATTTGGGTAGCGCATATTACCGGCTTTCCAAACTTATTGCACTTGGCTATCATAGTCTTCTGTGCCAAGAATACCTTCTCCGTTGGAATCTCAATGCCAAGATCACCGCGGGCGACCATAATACCGTCGGACGCCTGAATGATCTCGTCTAAATTGGCCATGCCTTGTTGATTTTCTATCTTGGAAATGATCAGAATATTCTTGCCGCGTTCACCCAAGATTCCACGAATTTCCGTGAGAGCCTCTCCGTTACGAATAAAGGAGGCGAAAACCATGTCGACCTCTTGCTCGACACCGAATTGTAAATCAGATTTATCCTTATCGGAAACAGCCGGTAGATCTACTTCGACACCGGGTAAGTTAACACCTTTCTTGCTACCCAGCATACCACCGTTTTCGACGGTACAAGTAAGAACTTGACCTTGAATATTATTGCAAACGAGAGAGATAAGACCATCGTCGATAAAGATCCGATTATCCACTTGAACCACCTTATTAATATTGTCGTAATCAACGTATATCACTTGAGCACTGCTCTTCTCCATATACGCCTTATCGGTTGTTAGTTTGATAACATCACCTTTTTTCAATTCTACCTCAGCTGATCCGCCCTAAATATTAAATTAAATATTATTGTACGTCCACTCTGTATATATATATATATAAACTTTGATCGCGTACGATTTAATTTGAATTAAAAGACACTTACACCTTCCAATAAGCCTGTTCGAATTTCTGGGCCTTTGGTATCTAATGCAATAGCCAAGGGATATGTCATACCAATTTTCTTACTGTAATTGGCCACGGCGATACGGATATTTTTTATTGTCTCGGCGTGGTAATCATGTGTGCCATGGGAGAAATTCAATCTTGCAACATTCATGCCGGTTTCCATCATTTTTTCCAAAACCGCTGGATCGCGCGAGGCAGGTCCTTGAAAATAAGTTTATTTCAATAGTCTGTGAAACATGTTTGATGGAATATGATTGTGTGATAGTGGTTGATTTATGAATAGGTTCTTGTTAGTGTGATAAAAACGACTACTAACGCCATTCTTGAATTAAAGAGATGGAAGAGAAATTCAAAGAAAGAGAAACAGTCGACCTGTCGATATGGTTTACTTACTTCGGGAATTAGAAGTATTATTCAGAAATGGATTTTTAATTTTAAATCTTATTAACCGACTCATTCGAATCAAAATAAGTGGCTAAATTAAGACCGATCCTCGCTTTGCAAAATTGTTGCTCGACTCACGATTCCCTGAATCGTAGTAGCCAAAATATGAAAATATGAAATAACAGTGGCCAATTCCAAAAATCATGCCTAAATAAAATGGGTCATGATCTGCTCTTTCTCTCTTTATCACTTGTAGCAGGTACGCAGTTTGAATAATTAATATTTCCGATCTGTTCTTTGTGTATTGCAACGTTAGAATTTGATAGAGTTGGAAGATTGTATAGAGCTGTGGAAATAAATCCACAATTGATCTAATCGCAACCATACATTGATACTATGAGATAATGACCGGTAGTGCTGAAAATACGTCGCTAATTCTCTATCTTCATTTAAAAGAGACGTCACTCTTATCCCAAGGAACAATTTTTAAATTACGCGGAAGTTTTGAGTTGGTAGTAGTAAAAATAAAGGTTAGCTATGATTTCAATTCATTCAAGAAATTAGGAAATAACATGTTTTTAATGCGTACGGTTTTCGTTTTAATTTTCATTTTGAAATATACACCTTAATTATTAATATTCATGCTGTAATAAAATAAAATATAATTTTAGATGTAGTTATTTTTTCCTTGGGCAACTTAAAACACCCGCGAAATTTAAAAATTGTTCCTTGGGATTCTGTACTGTAAAAAAATTCAAAGACCTCAATTAATCAGTTCAGACTAATATAAATATAAAAAATGTTTCTATATTTGAAACACCTTGTAATTTGGATTAATATATACAGGGGAATTTAAAAAAAATCTATTTGTATCTTATCAGTATGTCAATAAGAAAAGCAAATACGATAAAAGTTTGTAATTTAAATATTCGTCGATATTTTCCATAATAACAAAAATTGTATCAAAATCGAAGAGAGTTTAAATACATACAACTTTATAATATGTGCCTCATGTTTGTAGAAACAGGGATATTATAAGACAATTCAGTAACAACATAACATTACATCATGATTAAACAAATGTTTATATTATTTTTAGAAAAATAAACTTTCCTTCGTATTTAACATGTTCATGTGAACGTTGGCTAAAACTCTCCTGCCTTGTAAACATCTGGGGAAATTCCGACGCCTTATTGTTTTTAATTCAATTATTTACACGCTGATAAAGTGTATGGATAATTTGATAGCACACTAGAACCTGTTTTAGTTAATACGCATGCATATTATATAATATTATAATAATATTTGCAATTTTAATTTTAAAAAAAGAGACGTCCAGGAAATAATCGTACAAAGAATCTCAGAATTCAGGCGCATATATAGTGAAAATGTAAAAACCAAGGTGAATATGCTAGGTACCCGCGTTACCTACCTATTGTACATATTATTCCGGATAAACGTACATAAGACGCCCTTGAATGGATATCCAATGCGCACATGTGATCTAACTGAGTCGTAGCCTCTGCTGCCTGCATTTGTAGCGGGGGTACACCAATATCAGCCATCTAAAACATAAACAGATTTGAGTTCTGTTATGTATTTTACGATGTTTATTTAGTAAATATTTAATATGTCTACTATTCCGGACAGTCTTTTGGATTACCTTAATTAGCTTCTAGATTTTTAAAAAACATTCCCACAAAATAAATACCACAAAAACAAATGTATTAAGGGTAGATAATACTAAGATTATGGCACTTAAATAATATTTCAATTTTATGCTTTGCTTTCATTTGATGTGATAAATTCATTTATTCATTCGTGTTAGAAATCGTATACTAAAACTGAGTAGTTTCTGAATTGGAAGGATAGTTATAAATGTCGTTATTCGGGACGTGCCCAATACCTACTAACAAAATTTAACTTAAGGCACTCTTCACGAGACTTCCTTTGCCTTCTCACATTACCTATGAAAGTAGAATGCCAACCAACATAAATAGCTTTAAAATATCAACAAAAAAGTTAAAAATAGCTAACACTGACAATTGTCCGGAAGAAAAGGCAATATATACCAAATAATAATATAATAAGCACAAAAGAATTTAACCAAACCTCGAACCTTAAGAACAGAGTTGCAAACATGCAAACATGACGATATTTTTAATGAAGTATGTAATCAAATTCTGAAAATAATGTTTACGATTTATGCTTGTGTTCAGCCATATAGAGTAAAACTTGTGTAAGACAACCAGCAACGGTTCCAGAGAAAAGGAGTCTTTTTATTAGGTGCGCAACTAAGTTCTCGCTGTTTTTTTTGATGAAAATGCAACTTTCTTGTGAAAAAATGTTTACAAATGAATCATTCAAAATATTGCCCATCGCTAGCGACAACTTTTTCCCATCTTTCTGGCAGGAGCTCGAATACCATCACGGTAGAAGTGTTCGTCTTTTGAGGCTATCCACGAATCAAGCCATTATGAGATGTCTTCATATGAGCGGAACTGCTGATTAGCCAGACCATGTGCCATCGAACGGAACAAATAATAATCGGACGGCGCAATATCTGGGGAATATGGCGGGTGGGGTAGGACCTCCCATTTGAGCGTTTCTAAGTAGGTTTTAACGGGTTTGGCAACGTGAGGCAGAGCGTTGCAACGCATGCAATCGCTGGGAAATGGCTTGGCGAGTAACTCCTAATGCGGAAGCAAGTCTTTTTGCGTTTGGCACGGATCCTCATCGAGCAATGCCTCCAATTCAGCGTCTTCGAAGGTTTTTGGTTTTCCTTCACGTGAACAGTCGTCAACAACGAAATCATCGTCTTTGAAGCGACGAAACCAATCACGGCACGTTGTTCCACTTAGAGCAGCATCTACGCAAACTTTTTGGAGCTCTCGATGCGCTTCAGCCGCCGTTTTCTTCGAATGAAAGAAGAAAAGCAACACTTCCCGCAAATGATGATTATTTGGCACAAATTCAGACATTTGCACACAACTAAAAGTATATGACGCAAAAACAAAATCACTAGTGTGTGAAAGCGGTTTGTTTACCATATGTCTAAGCTTGATTCATGACGTTTTGGTTATGTCACAATCGACCAGCACTTACTACTGGAGCCATCTCATGAAAAACAGTGAGAACTTAGTTGCGCACCTAATAGATGTCTACAAAATTGCATATATTACTTTCATTATACAAAGTGATTTTTAATGCTTTTGGATAGTTTTAACTTGTCGTATTTTGTAGGGAGTTTTACATGTTTGTGGCGTCCATTCATCGTTAATTGCGACTAGTTATTCTTTTAAAATGCTCGTTATCGCAGTGGTACAAGCTGCGAAGACGTGTCATGGGCTTATGCATTGTAGTTGTACATCTGTACATCAAACAATACCTTGACTTTCTTACTATGTACAAAGTGTTTGCTCAATACAAATATCGAATTTTGAAACGATTTGAAGGAAAAACTGTAATGGCAAATCTTTTGGAAGCCCATTTGTTTTAACAGAAGTTGTTGCATGTTTTGCACATCGAATACAACTAAAGCTTAATAAATCACTTCACAATTTGGCTGTTCAAACAAGTATAAATATGAAGTTAATTTAATTATTACAATTTTAGGTTTATCATCCAGTAGTACCAAAAAAGCTCTGGTCAAAAATGTACGTATGTATCCATACAGGGTGACAGTCACATCACAATTATTGCTAATCGAAATTCCTTGAAGAATTCAGTATTGCTAGTGGTTCAAAGACACTTATAAATATATTAAATATCAGATGTATGTCAGGGGAAGCATAGTTACATTTATCAGGATATATTAACAGTTGAAAGTCCTCACAATTTCCTCAAAACGCCCTTGCACCCACAGAAAATAGATGTCTAGGTAGCAATGTCTAGATGTCGCGTTATTGGTCCAATATTCTTTCATGAAACTATCAACGCAAAAAGTTATCGCAGTCAAATTTTGGATGTCTATTAATCAGTTGCATGATGTTGAACGACAAATTTTCAACAAAACGGAGCACCACCCCATGCGGCGAATGACTAGAATCCCTACAATCATTTTTTGGTGATAAACTAATTAGCAGAGATCATTGACCATTAAGATTCTGATCTAACTTCCGTTAGATTTTTTCACTTGTTTGGGTACCTAAAAAGATAAGGTTTTTCAAAATCGTTACGTTAATCAAAACTGACTACTTCAAAAAAAAGAATCGCTGAAAATTTTATATTTAATTTATTTTTTATACACTCTCTCAATCTTTTTGCGACATACGAACATTTTGGCGCAATCTAAAGATGTGAAACGCTGAGATCGACTGATATAAGTATGTTATAATACTCAATGGGATAATGTTAGCATACGCAGATGAAAATATGAATAGGTCGATCTTTTAACAGGATAACAATCAAAAGACTGAAACAGAAAAGAAATTGCTAGAAAATAAGGTTGAGGTATGGAGTGGCCTGCCCAATTTCCAGACATCAACTCTGTTGAGAATTTGTGCGTAGACCTTAAAACGGTTTCTGATACTAAATCAACAACTAGTAATTCGGGCATCGTGGTTTCGGAGGTTGCCAACAGTTAGTTGATACAATAACACACTGTTTTCAAACTGTTATAGCAAATAATGGACATGCAACTAAATACTAACAATATTCTAAATTGTGTTTTACTACATTATATTATTTAGTTAATATTTTTAATTATTTTAATAATTCGCTTGTACCACTGCTTTATTGAAAAACACAAATTGAATAATTATTTAATATTTAAATTAAGCAGTAAATATATGTTAGTAAAACTATGTTTTTATTATTATTGTTCATATTTCTTAATATTCTTGAGTTGCTATTTTTATGAACACAATTGTATATAAAAATCAGGATAGTTAAAATACTTTGGAGCAGCGGTGTATACGTAGTATTTTTTTTATACTTTATTCTTATATAACTAGCTCGAATATAAGTGTATTTTTAGTCATATTTTATCGATTTAGTAATATTTTATCGTTATTTTTGGGACGTTGGTACAATATTTTTTCAAAGAATTTTCCATTTCGTGTTATACCTATGTATATTAACTATTTTATTTTAGTGGATTATTGTCCTTACACAGTTTAGTCTTGATTTAAATATAAATAGCAAAATGTGAAGCAACAATACAAAATGTAATACATCAACACGCGATAAAAACTAGTAGGTAAAAAGATCAGGTTTTGCTATTAAATTTATTTAAAATACGCAAATTTCAATACACCTTAAACAACCTTCCCATAATTTACAAGTGAAGTTACTAAAGCTTATATTTTGTATTTGGAAATAGATAAATAAAACTCAAAAAATCCAATCAAACCCAAAACGCTGAAGCATTGTTTTTTTTTATTTTAACATTAAATATATGTTTAAATAAAAAATAGGGGTCCCAAACTAAAAAGTTTTTTAATGTTAAAATTAGATGAAAAGACATTTTACACACTAAATAACTTATTTAGATGAATTTTGTAGAAAATAACACTTTTGAAGTGACGTTCTGCAATTTTTTTACACTTATCCAGAGAGTTACAACATTTTTTCTCATTTTAGTATTGGAAATATGCTCAAAAAATACAAAACACATTGAAAAAACATTTTTTACTACCTGGCTTTCATCTGGTTTATCGTAAATAGTCGTCCAAACCATATTTCTTTGCAAAAATGTAACTATGTAACGATTTAATGTTGAACGAAAAGGGTGATTTTTTTGACTAAATCCGACCGTTACGTATGCGGCCTTAAAAATGTTTTTGGCAACTCTCCCACCATAACTGTGAGCTGTCTGAACATCGAGAATCGTTAGAGCCCTTGCGAGGGCAACCATTCACGGAATGGTACGAAAGAATTGTCAGAACTGCATCAAGTGCAGCTTCCTTTGCACCCGATTGAAAAACAACTAACCGATTCCGCCTGTTCAAATGTGCTCTAATATTATTTATCGATTTTAGCAAGACGAGAGAAACCTTAACAAAGAGATATTCATATGCGACAAAAAGTTGTGCAAGTATTTTCAGTGCAAGATTGTTGTAATAATTTGTTGTTTTTGTATCTGTTTCATAATTGGTGAGTATAAATTTACAATGCATTTGTTTAAAGTCAAAATTTAATCGGTAGAAAGTACGTAAGTTATAAATAAGTAGTTCAGTCGTTGCCAAAACGTTGCCACATTCCATACATTTTGTTTCATTTACATCATTTTGACGTATGCAACTTAATTTTTATAAAGTTTGGCAATTTATTATAATATTCACATAGATGTCATTTTACCAGTTTCTGGCCCACTGCCTCTTCCGTGCAGTATAAATAAAAAACATTTCTAAACAACAAAAAACCGTTATCTTTTTAGTTTCTTCATGACGACAATCTACTAATGATATCCCAAAAATAAATACACATATTATTATATTATCAAAACGGTGTTTCGAATTTCCCGGTTTTCTTAAAGAATAAATAAAACACATAATTGGCATTCACTTTCAAAAACCTTTTATTGGTAATTGAAGTATCAGTTATGACATTTATATGCGAAAAATATCTGCTAAATGGCCTCCTCTTGCAGCTCCACAGACGTCCACTCTTTTGTTAAAATTTTCAATGACATTTTGACGCTATACCTCACCAATGACACCAATAATTTCATCTTTCAAAGTAGAATTTGATTGTGGATTGTTTTTATAAACCTAACTTTTCACATAACCCCAGAGAAAATAGTCCAACGGTGTCAAATCACATGATCTTGGTGGCCAATTAATATCACCGTTCCTTGAGATTACACGTCCAGGAAATTTTCCTCTCAATAAATCAATTGATTCGTGTGCAAAGTGAGGTGTAGCGCCATCCTGTTGAAACCACATATCCTCTAGATCAATATTCATTAATTCAGACCACAAAAATTCGGTTATCATCCGACGATATCGATCACCATTAACATTGACGAGCTTCACCAGCAGCATTTTCAAAGAAGTAAGGTCCAACTACACCACCTGACTATAACGCACACCAAACAGTAACTCGTTGAGGATGCATAGGTTTCTCATGAATAATTCGTGGATTTTCCTCACTTCAGATACGGTAATTTTGTTTATTAACATAGCCACCAAGTTCAAAATGTGCCTCAGCGGAAAACATTATTTTTTGAGAAAAATCAGCTGGTTGTTCAATGATGAAATTGACAAATAAACGACGTTTTAAATGATCTAATGACTTCAGTTCCTGTGTTATTTGAACCTTATATGCCTTCAGAGCTAAATCCTTGTGTAGAATACGCCATGTTGTTGATCCACTAAGTCCAAGTTGTTGTGAACGTCGTCTAATGGACATTTCAGGATCTTCAGCAACACTTTCACGAACCAAACCAATATTTTCTTCTGAACGACCACTACGACCGTATTTCTCACTTTTTTGATCTTCCACGGAACCGGTCTCTTCAAATTTTTTAATAATTCGACCAATAGTGCTTCCAGATGGACGATTATGTACACCATAAAATTCACGTAATTTTCTAAAAACTCTTTTCACAGAACGCTGATTTTCATAAAATAATTCAACAATTTGAACGCGTTGTTGTACCGTGTACGAAGCCATTTTTATAAATATCATACATCACACTTTGTAAATGCCCACATACCCAGACAAATTCAGTGCGCCATCTATATTTTATTTATTCTTAAAAAAAACCCGTACAATTTGAAACAGCCTTTATTATTCTACAATGCCTCGAATCTAATGTATCTGTCGTATGTTGTAAATATTTTCTATCATCCTTCAATTCAGCGATTTCTTATTAACGTCGTTAGTATACACAGTTTGATTAAAATGAGAACTGTGGACAGAATGTAAACGAAGTCAAAGCCAAGAGAGTATTTGTTCTTAAATGATGTAAATTGTGTTTTGCAGTTTTGCATAAGGTTAAAGTCCCAAAACCATTCTCAAAGTCGGCTATTTACAAATAAAACTGTCAACTTTATTTAAAAAATGGAAGAAAATTAAATGGAGAATCGATTTATTCTGTAAGAGACGCATATGCAGATTTTCTAGAGGAATTTGCGAATCATTTTAGTATATATATTTTCCGTTTTTCTATTGATCGAATAAATATTTTTTTATAATGTTCAACAATATGAATTCCTGGTGTTATTGACGCTGTTTCTAGTGAACGCCAAGTTTTAAAGCTTGTACAGGTAAGATATAGTACAAGTACAAACCGATATTGTGTAAAGTTCTTCATACTCTCATGCGTCCTACGTTAAGTCTGTTCGATTTTCTTCGGAGGTTAATAGAAGGTTGAGCGTCAACCATATTAAGTATTGTTTTCTCTTGAGCAAGTCTTCGTTGTACGGGACTTCAGAAGTGATTGCAGGAAACTTGGTTGTTTCTCTTAAACATCGCTGGACATTGCTAAAAACAGTTCTACAAGACACTTTACGAGTGGGAAATCCCCGACGATATTCATCAACAACTGTAGCTCGTTCATTTCCATTACACAATTCATAAACAAAGTGAATGTCGACGTGTTCTTCATTTCAAAAAATTAATATACTTTTAAGAGTACTTTAACGTAACACGAAAACACAAACACTCTTGAGTTAACTTAATTTTAATAACGACGAAATCAATAGCGGTACGTAATATCTTCATTCAAATGCTTGTAGCTCAGTTATGATAGAGTTTTGGGGATATGTTCATTAAACATTTTTAACTTGAAATTATTTCAGTAATACATCCTTAAGTTGTGGCAATCATGTCAAGGGACACCGATATATACATATATATACTGAGTGTCCCATGATAAACAGCTTTTGGAATATTAAGGAATTATGACAAATAAAAACATAGTTTTACTAACCTATATTTATTGCTTAAACTAAATATTAATAACTATTCAATTTGTGGTGTTCAATAAAGCTGTGATACAAACAAATTACGAAAATAATTCAGAGTATTAGCTAAACAATTTCAAATATTGTAAGTCTTCAGTTGCATGTCCTTTACTTGCTATAACAGTTTGATAACGGTGTGGCATTGTTTTAACAAACTATTGATAACTTTCTGTTACACACACACACACACACACACACACACACACACACATATATATATATATATATATATATATATATATATATATATATATACACTCTGTCGCAGAGAAAACGGAACTTTTTTAAAATAGTAATTCTTAGTGACGCCATCTATTAAAAAAATATGCTTCGGTGAGGTAGATTTTCACCAATGTTATGTCAAAATATTATGACATTTGCATCATTAGAAGCAGAGAAGTTGCGTATAAAATAACAGTGTGTATTTGGCAGAGCAAATATCAAGTTCTGTTTTAAACGTTTTAATTTGATGAAACAAGTGTATGGTAATGCGTGTTTATCACGTACGAGTGTGTATGAGTGGTTTAAACGATTTAAAGACGGTCGTATGAGCATAAATAACGATGAACATCTTAGTGTAAAAAAATCTGTTGTTGCGGAAAGTAACATCGAACTTGTGGGTGAATTAAACAAATGGAATTTTAACCATCAAACATTCACCGTATTTGGCCCACTGTGATTTCTACCTATTCTCCAAACTATATTTGCCGATGAAAGGACAGTATTATGACGATATCGAAATCATTAAAAAGGCGTCGACAGCGATCTTGAAGGACATCTCTAAAGATGAACTTAAAAATTCATTCGACATGTTAATTGACCGTGCAAAACGTTGTATTGAAGCCGAAGGCGACTATTTTGAATAAAATAAATGAATTTTAACAAAAATTAAATAAGT